>CAKNYM010052590.1:20924-69288 GCA_932195095.1 Andricus curvator
TAAATCTTTGGGAAATCATAGAAATCATTGTGAAATCTTTGTAAAATCTTTGTGAAATGTTTTTAATCTTTTTGGGAAATTATAGAAATTATTGTGAAATCTTTGTAAAATCTTTGTGAATTCTTTGTGAAATCTTTGTGAATTCTCTAAAAAATTTTGCGAAATATTTAAAATCTTTGTGAAATCATTAGGAAATCGTTGGAATTTTTTTTCAATATTTGAAATATATCTCAAATCTTTGTGAAATAATAGAAGTATTTGTGAAAATTTTAAAATGTATTTAAAATCTTTGTGAAATATTTGAAATCTTTGTGAATTCTCTAAAAAGATTTGCGAAATATTTGTAATCTTTGCGAAATCATTGAAATCTTCGTAAAATATTTTTGAAGTCTTTGTGAATTCTTTAAAAATCTTTGCGAAGTATTTTTGAAATATTTGGTAATGTTTGTGAAATTATTGAAATCTTTCAGAAATTATTAAAGTCTTTGTAAAGTCTTTTAAGTCTATCCGAAATCTAAATCTATCTGAAATGTTTGTGAAATATTTTAAATCTTTGGGAAATCATAGAAATCATTGTGAAATCTTTGTAAAATCTTTGTGAAATGTTTTTAATCTTTGGGAAATTATAGAAATCATTGTGAAATCTTTGTAAAATCTTTGTGAATTCTTTGTGGAATCTTGGTGAATTCTCTAAAAAATTTTGCGAAATATTTAAAATCTTTGTGAAATCATTAGGAAATCGTTGGAATCTTTTTTCAATATTTGAAATATATCTCAAATCTTTGTGAAATAATAGAAGTATTTGTGAAATTTTCAAACTGCATTTAAAATCTTTGTGAAATATTTGAAATCTTTGTGAATTCTCTCAAAATCTTTGCGAAATATTTGTAATCTTTGGGAAATCATTGAAATCTTTGTAAAATATTTTTGAAGTCTTTGTGAATTCTTTAAAAATCTTTGCGAAATATGTTGGAAATATTTGTTAATATTTGTGAAATTATTTAAATCTTTGAGAAATGATTAAAGTCTTTGTAAAGTCTTTTAAGTCTATCCGAAATCTAAATCTATCTGAAATCTTTGCGAAATATTTTAAATCTTTGGGAAATAATAGAAATCATAGTGAAATCTTTGTAAAATCTTGGTGAAATGTTCTTAATCTTTGGAAAATTATAGAAATCATTGTGAAATCTTTGTGAAACCTTTGTGAATTCTTTGAAAATTTTTGCGAAATTTTTAAAATCTTTGTGAAATCATTAGGAAATCATTGCAATCTTTTTTCAATAGTTGAAATCTATCTGAAATCTTTATTAAATAATAGAAGTCTTTGTGAAATATTTTAAATCTTTGGGAAATCATAGAAATCATTGTGAAATCTTTGTAAAATCTTTGTGAATTCTTTATGAAACCTTTGTGAATTCTCTGAAAATTTTTGCCAAATATTTAAAATCTTTGTGAAATCATTAGGAAATCGTTGGAATCTTTGTTCAATCTTTGAAATATATCTTTGTGAAATAATAGAAGTATTTGTGAAATTTTTAAAATGTATCTGAAATCTTTGTGAAATATTTGAAATCTTTGTGAATTCTCTAAAAATCTTTGCGGAATATTTGTAATCTTTGGGTAATCATTGAAATCTTTGTAAAATATTTTTGAATTCTTTAAAAATCTTTGCGAAATATTTTTGAAATATTTGGTAATATTTGTGAAATTACTGAAATCTTTGAGAAATGATTAAAGTCTTTGTAAAGTCTTTTAAGTCTATCCGAAATCTAAATCTATCTGAAATTTTTGTGAAATATTGAAAATCTTTGTGAAATCTTTCAAATCTATCCGAAATGTTTGCGAAATATTTGAAATCCTTATGACATCTTTGAAAAATTATTGCAATCTTTGTCAAATCTTTGTCAAATCTTTGTGCAATCTTTTAAATATATCCGAAATCTTTGCGAAACCTGTGAAATCTTTGGGTAATTATTGAAATCTTTGTGAAATCTTTGACAATATGAATTTCATACCTGTATTTATTATTGATTGTTGATTTATTATTTATGTTTAATTTTTACATAGTTTATTATTATTAAAGAAAATAAAATCCATTTTACAATTTGCTCTAAGTTCTAAACGTTCAAACGAACGAAATTTTTTACATATGACTTTGTAAACCAGAAAAAGTGCTAAAATCTTTGTTCATTCATATTGAAAAAAATTTACCATTGAAACAGAATTATAATGCATATTTTAAATTGCAGTTGGAACAATATTTATGGGTGAAATAGAAATGGGGAAAAATATTTCATTCATTTGAACGTTCGGAACTTCAGGTACATATTTTACATTTCTTCGCTTCCTTAATTCTACAGAAATCATCATAAAGAAAGATTACAACCATCCCTTTTCAAACAATTTCTTATTGTCTATTATTATCTTTTTTAGAATTAATCCAGAAAGTCAAGGTTTTTTCTAAATTTTTATACTTTTCTTTGGCCCTTTAGAGTAATCATTAGTGTATCTCGGCGAAAAGAACGTTGTGAGACTCGAATTTTTTGAAAAAAATCTTATTCAGAGGGTCATTCTCCAATATTGGTAAAGTCACGTTGGCAATGTCGCCATTTATGCATACTTTAACTCTACCACATTTATGATTAAGATCCACTCTAGGCGCCATCAATGGATGCAAAATATTGTTTCGCATGATTACCCCAAAGATGAAGCCATTCTCTTCTACTACTGCATACAAGCCTTCTGGTAAGGAGTTAATGTGAATAAAGGGTGAAAGTTGAAAGCATAGGCGAACGTTAAGTTGAATGAGAGTATGATGAACTGCGTCCTCTTTATGCGGGAAAGCTGATTCTGCAAAAAAAAGTATAAGTCTTATTAATTACACAGGTCCGCAAAAAAATTGTCAACAGTAGAGTAGAACTGGGCGAGGTAACCAAGACATTTTGGCGTGCAGAGCACTTGTTTGAAATGACATTAAAAAGTGCATGGTGTCGTTAGAAAGCTTGATTCTTTGGCTACCAAATTGCCTCGTGACATTTTGACGTAGCTCGCCCATTACAGTTTCTACAACCGTTTTCCAGAGACGCTATGTTTTTGCTCAACTGTAGAAACGTGGGGCGAGGCAGCCATCCATTTCAGCAGTTAGGCGGCACATAACATTTTAATACACATACATATAATAATGTATAAGTTCTTCATTAGGTCCAAGATGATGTATAAAAATAAGAAACAAAGTTAAATGTCTTCTCTGACATTTAATGGAACTCAAAAGAAAATCCAAACAAAAATTGGAAAAAATCGGAAAAATTAATATCTCAGCTTCGTTGTTGCTATCCGAGGTTTTAGAAGGAGTTTATACCTTCTTCGGGCGCCCTCGTCGAGGGCCGCCACAAGCAATTCGCTTTTTAGCCTTTTCGGCATCATCTGCCGTTTGTTGGCTATCTCGCCCCACATGTGCTTTTTTCCGCAAAAATTTCACACAAAAAAACTATTCTGAATATCGAAAAACCAACCATTCCATCGTGTTAAGCACAAAATTCTACTGCAGAAAATACTTAACTTTTTTCACACAACCTATACACGATGGACAAACAAACGTAAATCACGAAAATGTTCTTTCTGCTAGTAATTTTTCCAGATGACGCTGCTTTTTACAAACTGCGACAGTTACGACACTCAACTTTTGGCAAGTACAGCGGACTAACCTAACCGACCTTACATTACAAAGGCGTGCGATTTCAATTAACGCTGTGGGAATAAGAAGAAATTAGCTGCCTCGCCCCACTGGCTGCCTCGCCCCGCTCTACTCTACCGAAGCCGAAATCTTTCTATCACGTCAAGTTTTTCCAAAAAAATGATTTTTTTTAACAACGTATGGTTCTGTCTTATTGTATTGATTATTTAATTGACTTAATAAATCATAGTTTTTATTTTACCAAAAAAAACCTTAATCGAAACATCAGAGAGAATTCATATAAAAATCAGTCCAAGAAGAGGTCCGAAAGCGACCTCAAGTTTTTAATGCTTTTAACTGAAAATGTAACTATTGCATTTTCGCTTGAAAATTAATATTTTAAATTCAAAATTGATCTTTCGTAGTTGCAATTTCAACTATTTGGTTAAAAATTCACTTTTTACGTTGAAATGTTGTCTTTTTTGGAAGAAAATGCATAATGGAATTATGTGGTTAAAAATTTAACTTTTTTGGTTGAAAATTCAACTTTTTAGTTCAAAATTCGTTTGTTTTTTTGGTTAAAAAATAATTTTTATCCGAAAACTTGACTATTCTATTTTTGGTTGGAAAATTATTCTTTATAAGTTGAAAGTTCGTCTTCTTTGTTGAAATTTATTTTTTAAACTCAGCATTTGACGAGTCCATTTGTGGTTTCAAAAATATCGTCAAGAGGAGAAAAACATTGATTTTTGAACTCCCTATAAAATTGTCATAACAATTTTTTGAATTTTCTTGAAAAATCGAAACATCAAATTTGGTCGCACAAAAATATAATGAAAAATAAAAAAATCCATTTTACGGTCAAACTATACTAAATACGGAAAAATATGAATAAACTAAAATTTTGCATTAAAAAAAGATCTACAAATCTGTTACTAATCACTTTTTGATAGAATGCGTAGTTTTCGTATATATTCATAAAAAACAGCAATGAAAATAAAAAATAAATTTTTTTGGACAAACGACACAAGGTAAGAAAAAAATAATAAGACAAATTTTGTTCTCCCAAAACAGAGCTACAAATTTGTCGCTAAGGATTTTTTCATAGGGCGCGTAGTTTTTGTTTTAATCGTAAAAAATAACATTAAAAATAAAAAAAATTAATCAACAAAAGTTTTTCACCCAAGAAGGATCTACAAATTTGTTGTGATAATTCTTAGATAGAACGAGAAGATTTTCTTTTGATCGCAAAAAACAAGATTAAAAATAAAAAAATTAAACTTATGGAAAAAGGACATGAGCTACAATAATAAAATTTTATTTAACAAAATTTTCGTCTGAATTATATCTACAAATTTGTTCAAAACCAGTTTACGCTGGGATGCGTATTTTTAATTTGAATTGTAAAAAATAACATTGAAAATAAAGAAATTAAATTTATAGAAGAACGACATTTGCAATAAAATGTTCAATACCAAAATTGTTTTTTTTTCTTACAGGATGCGTACTTTTTTCAATCATAAAAACAAGACAATGAAAATATGTATGTTTCAATACCGATGCATATTAAGAATTGTAATAATATAAATCTATTGAAATGATACATTTTTCAGGGTAGCTGAGAATAAAATTTAATGCAAATTAAGAAACAAATATTAAATTAATCATGTTAAATAAAATTTTTGTACTTTATTTTTAAATATCTGAATAAGCAATTCCAGACCGAGGTAATAAATAAATGTAATATACATTTGATATAAAAGTGTTGAACATAATGTAGAAAAGTTCATATTTTCGACAAAATCGAGTGTGAAGCATGAGATACGTGATGAGAATGTGTTCGTTAAAGCCGAAGGAGCTTTAACAAAAGAGAATTCACAATCACCAAATCACAATTTTCGATGCTTTGACCTTTAATTTTAAAAGGTCTGTGCACAAATGTGGGGGAAATTCAAAGATCAAGCAAAGCGCGAGATAAATATATTATCGAGCGCAAAGCGCGAGAACCAGCAGTCGCGCGCTCAAACTTGCGAGCGAAGCGAGCCGCGCGCGATGTATTACCTCAGAAACTTAAGGTTTTTTCTACATTTTTCTACTATTCTTCGGCTCTTTAGTCACTTTAGTGGAATTATTAGTGTATCTCGACGAAAAGAGCGTTGCACGCCTTGAATTGTCTGAAAAACAGCTGATTCAGCGGGTCATTCTCCAATATTGGTAAAGTCACGTTGGCAATGTGGTTATCTATGCGTATTTTAACTCTTCCATAGTTATTATTAAGATCCTTTCTATGCTACATCAATGGAAACAAAACATTGCGCCACCTGATTACTCCAAAAATGAAACCATTTTCTTCTGCTACTGTATACAAGCCTGCGGGTAAGGAGTAAAGGTGAGTGAAGGTTGCAACTTTAAGGCGATCTCGAATGTTAAGTTGAATAGGAGTATGATGAACTGCGTCCTCTTTATGCGGGAAAGCTGATTCTGTACAAAGAAAGTATAAGTCTTATTAATTACACAGGTCCGCAAAAAATTGTTAATAGTAGAGTAGAACGGGGCGAGGCAGCCAAGACATTTTGGCGTGCAGAGCACTTGTTTGAAATGACATTAAAAAGTGCATGGTGTCGTTAGAAAGCTTGATTCTTTGCCTACAAAATTGCCTTGTGGCATTTTGACGTAGCTCGTCCATTGCAGTTTCTACAACCGTTTGCCAGAGACGCTATGTTTTTGCTCAACTGTAAAAACGTGGGGCGAGGCAGCCAACCATTTCAGCAGTCTCGCCCCACTAGCTGCCTCGTCCCGCTCCACTCTACCCGGACTAAGAAAATGTGTTCCCCGTAGATTTTTTGTCGCTGAATTCGAATCGGAAACCTTTCTCACACGTCAAGTTTTTCGAAAAACTGAATTTTTAGTTTTTTTTTTAAATTTTAACTTCTGAAAAAAGATCTTGCTTCTTCGCTCCGCTGGGAATCGAACCACAGGTCTTCCGATTGTCGGTCGGGTGCTTTCGCCACTAAGCTACTAAAGAGATCGAAGGCAGATACTTTTTTCAGATATACGCTTTTCATAGCAAGGTGTTATGTTTGAATACAAGTAAAATTAGAAGGAATCTGTATTATCATCAGAGGTGGTAACGATCGATTATGTGTAGATATCTTTCACAACTGTGAAACTGGAAATCAACAATATCGATCTAAGGTAACTCCTCAAATAACAGAAATTCTTATCGTCTTTTCAGACTAAATGAAGTTTAAATTTTTAAATTTAAAAATTTAACTTCTGAAAAAAGATCTTTCTCCTTCGCTCCGCTGGGAATCGAACCACAGGTCTTCCGATTTACGGTCGGGTGCTCTTACCACTGTTTTTTTTTTAAACGTAGGGTTCCAACCTGATGTTATTCTAGATCCCTAAAGTACCCTATTTTCAAGATTTGGTCCCTATGGTACCCTATTTTCAGCCCATAATGGAACTTAAAAAAAAATTATAATAAGATCAAAGTTTCCAAGAGTCAGGCATTTTGAATAAAATAGCAAAAATCAGGAAATTTCTGTAAGAAGTAACTGTAAAATTAATCAGGACCGCCATACAGTCAATATTAGTCAATTTTTTCTAAAATCTCTTTTTACTTACTTTTTTAAGATAATAGTCACTTTTCTATCAATAAATAACTTATGGAGAATAGACTATTCTCCATGAAATATCTCATGGGTTAATTACTATTCAATTCAGGTATGTACCTATTTATGAATTGTTTTGAATTTTTTTGAAATATTTCAGAATATTTTTGAAGATTCCGAAAAGTTTTTAATAGATTTCATTAACCTGGAGGGATTTTTAGATTTTAGGGTATTTTTAAAAATTCTCAGGAATTTTCAAGAGCTTTTAAAAGTTTCAAGGGATTTCAAATAATTTCAAAGGATTTTAAATATTCTAGGAAATTTTAAAAGATTCCAAGGAATTTTTTCACTAGTTTTATTAATTTGAAGGGATTTCAAAGCGCGAAATTATTTAGGATAAAGAATCTAATATTTCGGAAGATTTGGAACGATTTTACAGGACCTATAAGGTTTCAAGACATTTTAAGAGATTTCACGAGATTTTATAAGGTTTCCGAGGATTCTAATGATTTTAAGGGTTTTTTAAAGCTTTCAAGGTATTTTAATAAATTTTCCAGGATATTTTAGTGGCTTTTAAAGAATTTACTCACGAGAAGTGTGAGGTGTTTTGTAGGGTTTCATTGGTTTGAAGAGATTTGCAATTGGTTTTGGGAATTCACCCTGAATTCTTATTAATTTATCTTGAATTCTTTTGAATTCTCTGGAATTTTTTTAATTAATTTGAATTCTTCTAAATGTACTCAAGTTTACTGAATTCAATGAATTTTTTGGAATTTGTAAAAGTTTTTATTTAATTGGTCCTGAGGATCAATTGACAAAACGATAAAAGGTTTTAAATTTTTTGAAGGTATTGTTTTTTTAATTCCTTGGCATTTTCAAGAGATTAAAAAAAATTCAAGGGATTTCAAAAGATTTTAAGGAATTTTTTTCTAAATTTTTTTTGTTATTTTCAAAGATTACTGAGAAATTTTGAATCGATTTCAATAATTTAATAGGATTTAAAACGATTTGAAATATTTTAGGGTATTTTGAAGGATTCGCAGGCATTTTTAAAAGCTTTGAAAAGTTTCATGGGATTTCAAAGGATTTGAAATATATAATATAAACGATTCCCAGAATTTTTTATTTATTTCAATAGTTTGAAGGAATTTCAAAGACTTTTAAATATTTTAGGGTATTTCCAAAGATTCCAAGGCATTTTCAATAGATTTGAATAATGTCAAGGGATTTCCAAAGGTGTTAATAATTTTAAAGGATTTTAATAACTTAATGGATTTCATCAAAGAATTTATTCACAAAAAGTGAGGGATTTCGTAGGGTTTCGAAAGTTTGAAGACAATTTCAAATATTTTTTGCAATTCATTTGGAAGTATCCCTGAGTTCTTATCAATTTATCCTGAATTCTTTTGAATTCTTCTAAATTCACTCAATTAAATGGATTTAAAAAAGTTTATGTTTAATTCATCTTGAAGTCTTCAAAACTCACCAAATTCTTTTAAATTCTCTTTAATTTTTCTAAACTTATTTCAAGTTTCAAACTTACTCAATTCAATGAATTTTTTTCATGTGTGTTTTTTTAATTCAGTTTGATTTTTTATGAATGTCATCGAATTCTTCTCATTTCCTTTAAATTCCTCTATATATTCACTCAAATTTGATTGTAATCAATGGAATTTTTTTGATTTGTAGAATTTTTTCCAAATCACTTGAATCCTTTTGAATTTAACTTGAATTGTTTTTTAGTCATTAGTCTCTCCTTCGATTATCAATTAGTATAATTTCAAAGATTTGAACAGTTTTTAATTTTTTGTTTGAATTCACCGTGAATTCTTTTACATTCTTTCGAATTTTCTTTATTTATTATTTTAAATTTACTTGCATTCTTCTCAATTCACTCAATTCTATTTAATTCAATGAATTTTTTGAATTTTTCAAATTTTGTATTTGATTGATCCTAAAGTCTTTTAACCTCATCTTGAATTCTTAGGCATTCAAATTAGGCATCCAATTCTTTTGAGTTCCCTTAAAATTTTCTGAGCTCATTTCAAATTGACTAAATTTAATAAGGTTTTTTTATATTTTTAAATGTTTTAACTGATCTTAAGTGATCCTTTGTAGTTACAATTTCAATTATTTGCTTAACTATTCATGTATTTTGTTGAAAATTTGTCTTTTTAGAAGAAAATCCATCTTTTCGATTTATAACGCAACTCTTTTTAAAAAATTGAACTTTTTGGGTTGAAAATTTATCTTTTTTGTTCAAAATTCGTTGTTTTTTTTTTAAATTAATTTTTATCTGAAAACTTAACTATTATATTTTTGGTTGGAGAATTATTGTTTATAAGTTGAAAAGTTATATTTCTTGGTTGAAAAATTCGACTGTTTTGTTAAACATTCATCTTTTCTGGTTTGAAAATTCAACAGTTTGTTGGAAAGTTAAACTACTTTGTTGAAAATTCATGTTTTTGGTTGAAGGTTCGTCATTTTAGTTGGAAATTAACTTTTTGTCAAAAATTTATATTTTGGTGTTGAACATTAAACAGTTTTGTAGCTAATTCGTCTTTTCAGCTTGATAATTCAATAATTTGGTCGAAAGTTGAACTGGTTGGTTGAAAATTAATTTTTTTGGTTGCAGATTCATCATTGTAGTTAAAAACTGCTCTCTTTGGTTGAGAATTTAACTATTTTGTTGAAATTTTGTTTTTTAGTTGAAAATTCAAATATTCGTTGAAAATGAATGTAGTTTGTTAGAATGAAGTTGTATAAAAATTAATTTTGGATCCGCAAGAGTGGAATATTTTTATCTGAAGTTAATAATCAGATTGATATGCAAGGTTATGATATCCTGGGGTTTTCTGTGTTAAAAAAATTGTTATCCATTTTCATGTATTGTTTTTGCAATCGATGGAAAGTTTAGTATTAAAAAGGAAAAATTGAAGTTTCCGGTTCAATCCTGTATCAAACGCTTAGGCGTAAGATTCGACATGTTGAGAGAAAAGGTGCTATTTTAATTAAAATTATTTCGAAAAAAATATACTTTAATTTAACAGTCACTCTAAGTTATAGATATTATAATATTTACCAATAGGATCAGTAAAAATTACTAAGACTAAAGACAGAATTGCAATCAGGATCCTCATTTTCTTCAAGAAAAGGAGATACACTTGTGAAGAACTTCGACGAGAGTGTAAACTAATAACTATTCTTAGAAATGTTTCACTATCAGTAAAATTAAAATTATTTGTATAAGTTATTACGCAATGGAAAAATCCGTACTTTGTTGTATGCAAGCCATGATAATATTTTATCTTTAAACGAAGAAAAGTACAGACTATAAAATTTATTATCAGAAAGAATAGGGTAATTGAAAAGAAATGCACAATGATGAATTACAAATTAAATATTAAAACGTTTATTACAAAATTAGCATTGAAATTCACTGAACAAATTAGACTTTAATTTTCTCGCTAAACGAAGTGAAATGAGGCAAGCTTATGCCAAATTGTCCAAATTTCTTAAATTCTGAACCTGAAGAATTAATAATAAAAAACTAAAAAGAATGTTCAAAGAGGGCCATTTTTGGTGTCAAAAGTCTATTGTGCTTCAATTTCCTTGAACAAATCGATTACATATACATAATAAAGTGTAAAAGAACAAATGGTTTCCAGCTTTGATCTCGAAAACTAATGAAATATTGTTTGCGTTTTTTTCAGTATTTTTTATTCGTCTCAACAATGTATGAACAAGTTATAATATAAACCAGAATCATTTCAATTATTCCAGATTTACAAAAACTTAGCATCTTTCTGCACGGTCGTGACATAAGTAAATAATAAGAAGATACAAGATTAGATAAAAAGAATATTACCCATTCATAGTATCGAACTGTTGAATACTTAAAGAAATTAAAATTACAAAAATAAAAAAATCTTGATAATACGCATGGACATTTTTTTGTTCTGCTTCTTTAAAAATTGAAACAGGATGGACCAAGGTTGGACCAATGCTGGGTCAAAAATGGAATAGATCTCCACGAAAAAATATTTATAGCTGAACGAGCAATTTTTATCCATTATATGTGGCCATAAATATCGTTGGAAAAAAAAAAATAGTTCCCTCTGAAAGGGGGGCTTAAAATAATAACAATAATAATTTTAATACAAATAAAAGCGCAGGGCGCAAATATTTAAAAATGTCTTTCTCATATAAATGTAATGTTCAATTTTTACGTCCCACCCTTTTATTTTTAGTCACATTATTATTGTTACTGTTATATTATTGTTATTATGATTCCAAGCCCCCTTTTCAGAAGAAATTATTTTCTTTCTTTTAAGTACGTTTTTTTTTTTAATTTTCAAGGTTTCCCACCTCCCAGATTTGTGAGGTTCCAAAAAAAGTGGACAAATATTTTTTTATTTGGAAACCAATTGTTATTTAGGGGTTGCACATACACCATGGGATTTATTCTTATTTATTTTGCAGAAATTGTTTTTAATAAGCAAGAAATTACGTTTCCTCTATTTACAATCTTTCCTTCTCCATTCCTCTTCCTCCTTCCTTCTCTTCTTCTCCATCTTACCCAAGACTCCCTTCACCCATGCTACTGCCCTTTTATCCCCCCTTTCATGCATCAATACCTCCATGCTTATCCCACTCCTTTCCACCTCTACGCACTCCTCCAACCAGTGCTCCACTCTTGCCTCCACCTTCCCACATAGTTCACACATCCTCTTTTCACTAGCGAGCCAGAACCTATTAAAACCCTCCATGCATCCACATCTCATCCTCGCTATAAGCTCCTGACTTCCTTCCTCTCCTTTCTCACACAAAATTGCGCTCTCGCCCTTAGCATAATCCACACATAGTTCCCATTAAACCTTGTCTCTCTTATTCTCTTTTCCCCTGCTGTCTTCTCTCTCTCTCTCTCTCTCTATGCTGTTTTTCTTAACCAACTTATATACCTTCCTTCCTTCCTCATGCATCCTTCTCACTTCATCCATCTGCAGTCCATTCGTTCTAAAATACCTTTCTCTTTCAACCTCCATCTTCCCACCCCCTCTCCTGTTCTTCTGCTCCCACCAACACTCCCTAACCAGCTTACTTCCCGCCTCTTCCAAGAATTTCTCCTCATATTTATACGCCCGACTCCCCGCTAGAATCCCTACACTCGTTCTCCCCGTCTCCCTCCTGACAATATAATTAGGCGTGTTCCTTGCCAGCCCCAGTGTCCACTTTACATACCTCTCCTGTGTTCTATTTACCTCTTCGCTTTCCTTCCACCCCCACACCTCTACTCCATACAATAGCACACTCATCACTAATGAGTGAAACAATTTCATTCTCCTTCCAAAATCATCTGCGAATAACGTGTTTCCCAGCCCCCACACCTGCCTCATCACCACATTTGCCTTCCTCACTCTCTCTTTTATGTGACCATCCACTCCGCCATTCCTCCAAAACAAGAAGCCCAGGTACATAAACTCTTTCACCTCCTGCACCGCCTTTCCCTTCCACTTCCACTCCCCTTCCTTATCCCTTCCACCTCCTTTTCTGAACACCATATCTTCTAAACCTCTTCATCATTTCCTTTAGGGCCTCCTCGCTTTTTGCCAACAACACTATATCATCTGCATAAGCTAGCGACCAAATTCTAACCCCTCCTATCCTGACTCCTCCTACCACTCCGGCCTCCAGCTTACTTTCCATATCCGCAATTAAAATCGCAAAAAGCGTTGGGCTAAGCGGACACCCTTGTCTTAACCCCCTATCCATCCAGAATCCCTCCGAAATCCCCTGTCCTCCTCCTCTTACCTTATCTTTGGTCTCTTCATATATCTCCCTTACCATCTCGATCAGGCCTCTCTCCACTCCCCTATCTTCCATGGCCTCCCTCAACCTCCCCCTATCCACCGACGGAAACGCGCCTTTTAGATCCACAAAAAACGCGTACACTCTCGACGCCTTCTTCGCTAATTCTTTATCCACCACGTCCTTCCGCCGCCTCTCCGCCACCACCATCGCGCATACTTTATACGCCGTATTCACTAGCGTAATCCCTCTATAATTTTCCTGCCTATCCCTATCTCCTTTCTTATACAGAGGCACTATTAACCCTTCTCTCCACCCTCGTGGGAATCCCTCCCCCTCCATACTTTCTTCACTACCTCCTTCAGCCTCTCCCGAACCTCTTGTGTACTAAACAGCCATGATTCGTTCTCTACCCCATCCAGCCCTGCTGATTTTGACCTTCTTAACTTCCTTATCTGTTTCTCTATCTCCTCGTCATTCAACTCCTCCATCTCTGCCTCTCCCGTTCTTCTACTCCCATCATCTCTCTTCCTTGAATCTGAGCCCTGAAATGATTCTTTAAAAAACTCCATACACTCCTCACTCCCTATCTTCTCGCTTATCCCTACTCTACGCTTCCTAAACTTATTTATTATCTTCCAGACGTCCCCCTCTGTCTTAACATTTCCTAAATCTTCCTCCAGCTCTTTTTCCTTTTCCTGTTCTTTCTTCTTACACATCAATCTAAACCTCTTCCTCATTTCTACGTACTCCTCCCTTTTCGCAGTACCCTCTTTCCACTTCTTATACTTCCTCTTCACCTTCCTTTCCATCTTTAGGTGAAATCTTGTATCCAACGCTTAGGCGAAAGAGTTCATATGTTGAGAGGAAGAGACTTATTTTAATTAGAATATGCGAAAGACTGAATCTTTCACAAATATTTATTTTTGAAATGTCGCCCCCCCCCCAGTTTTTGAGGTTCAGCAAAAAATAAAAACATACATTTTTCAAATCAATTGATATTTAGGGGTTGCTCAAAGACGTATATGTTTTTTTACATTTAGGATAGAGTCATTAATATTGGGTGTATCAAATTGTACGTGCAAGGTGTTTCTTCAGAATTAATTAAAGAATACAAACTAATAATTACTTTTTAAATTACTTGTTAATGATATTTTACAGATTGTTTTAACAATTTATTTTGATTTATAAACATGTTCTCTTAGACGTCAATAGTGAGATGAAAAGAAGAAAAATAGTAAACCAAGCTATTGAGATGGTAGAATGGGAAAAATATTTTATGGAATTGCTCCGAGTATTCTTAAACTTGAAGTAGCACTCTCACTCAATTATTTCTTAATACAAAAATAAAGAATTCTTAAATGTTCTCATCTAATGAATATTATTCGTGAGGAGTCTATTCTCTGATTTTATATTTCACGTAAATGTATGTAGTTTCCACAAAATGAAGGGCTTTACTATAAAAAGAAATTAGCTTTGTTGTTAAAAAAAGAAAATTAAAAATCGGGTTAAACAAATGTGGAGCAAAAAGGTTGAATCATTCGAGTATTTCGACAAAACGAAAATTCTGCGAGTTAAATTGGGCGAAGAAAACAAGATTCAGACAATCATTCTTCAATATTGGTAAAGTCACGTTCGCAATTTGGCCATCTATGCGTACTTTTACTCTTCCATAGTTATTATTCAGATCGGCTCTAGGAGCCATCAATGGATACAATTGATTCCACATGATTACTCCATAGATGAAACCTTTATTTTCTGCTACTTTATAAAAGCCTGCTGGTAAGGGCTCAGCTTCATGATAATAGTATAAATTTTCAAAATGGTTGACATAAAGTTGAATGGGAGTAGGATGAACTGCATCTTCTTTATGCGCGAAACCTAATTCTGAAAAAAGATTAAGTCTTATTACTTTCTTTAAAATTCGTTTTTTTTTTCGTAAAAATTAATTTCTGTAACTGAACTACTACAGGTGAAAATTCATTTTTAAGTTGAAAATATATCATCTTTAGTTAAAAGTTCAAATATTTTTTAAAAGTTCATGCAGTTTGTATATAGTTATTTGTAATCGATGGAAAGTTTAGTATTAAGATGAAAGGATTTCAAGTTTCAGGTTGAATCTTGTTTCCAACACTTAGGCATAAGATTCTATAGGTTGGGTGAAAAAGAGTTATTTCAATTAGAATGGTTTCGAAAATAAAAAAAAAGTATTTTAATTCAAAATTTCCTTCAAATTATAAATATTATATTTACCAATATGATTATTGATAATCACTAGGATGAAAGACAGAATGCCAACTACGGTCCTCATTTTCTTCGAATAATGGAGACACACTTGCGAAGAATTTCGATAAGAGTGTTTTAATTAATATGTTTATAAATGTTCCACTATCAGTAAGATGATATTACAGAAGTCTCTATCTCATTCGCAATTCTAAATTATTTGTATTTGACAAATTTGCTTTTCCGAGACTGAAGTCTTAGAACAATTCAGATGTATGATATCGTATCAACAGGAGTTATTACGCAATATAAAGGTATTATTGATTTGTTCTAAATCATAAGAATAGGAAAGTTAAAATGGAATGAAAAATGATGAATTACAATTCATTTTTTCAATTAATTAATTTCACTGACAAATGTCTTAGGTGAGTCCTGAAAACTTAACCTTTCACTGAAATATGCTTCCGAATGAAATTCCGCTGAGCGCTGTTTGCTGAATTGTTTAAAATATGCAAGGTTATTGCAATTTTTTTGTTGGCCCTTTAAATAACTGAAATTTTAAATGTCGATGCTCAAATTTCGCGTTATGCGTAGAATCACCCAAGTTTTGTATTTCCAATGTGATTTTTCACGATTAAAACAAAAACTATGAATCTTATCAAGAAAATAGTTTGAAGCGAATTTGTAGATCTTTTTGAGATAAACATTTTTTTTAAAACCTTTTTTTGTATCTTGCATAGTTTACCAGCAAATGGAATTTTTTAATAACATTAATCACGATTAAATTAAAATTAATTTTAAATCATTCGCTTATCTGTCGGGGTATCTCGACAAAACGAATGTTTTTCGGTCCGACATCGTCGAAGAACAGATGATTCAGACGATCGTTTGGCAATATTGGTAAAGTCACTTTGGCAATTTGGCCATCTATGTCCATAGTTGTTATTCAGATCCGCTCTGGGAGCCATCAATAGGAAAAAAATATCCCACCTGATTACTCCAAAAATAAAACCATTCTCCTCTGCTACTTTATAAAAGCCTCCTCTTAAGTGGTAAGGATAACCTGGATTGTATAAACCTTCAAAGTGGCGAACATTAAGTTCAATGGATTTTGGATGAACTGCGCATTCTTTGTGCGGGAAAGCTGATTCTGAAAGAAAGAAAGTATATGTCTTACTGTAAAAAATAATCGTAAATTTCCCATACGAAAGTACGGCATTTTCCGATACTTTTGAATATTCCGTACAAGCATGGAAATTATCCGTTGCTCACTTGTAAATTTCCAATTAACGTCGAGAATCCCATACACTGGTGTGGTAAAACTTCCAGTAATGTATGGAACTTTGATGCGCAGCTGCAGAATGCGCAACCGAGGGAAGCGCGCATGTGCTGTACCCGTGTGAATGGAGGAGAAGGGGCAGAGTAAAGGAGAACGGGGCGAGGCAGCCAGTGGGGCGAGGCATCCAATTTCTTCTTATTTCCTCAGCGTTAATTGAAAGCGCACGCCTTTTTAATGTAAGGTCGGTTAGGTTAGTCCGCTATACTTCCCGAAAGTTGAGTGTCGTGACTGTCGCAGTTTGTAAAAAGCAGTGTCATTTGTGAAAAACTACTTGCAGAAGGAACATTTTCATGATTTACGTTTGTTTCTCCTTCGTGTATGGGTTGTGTAAAAAGAGTCAAGTAAGTCTTTTCCGCAGGAGAATTTAGTACTTAACACGATGGAATAGTTGGTTTTTCGATATTCAGAATAGTTTTTTTGTGTCAAATTTTTGTTGAAAAAAGAACATGTGGGGCGAGGTAGCCAACAAACGGCAGATTATGCCGAAAAGGCTAAGAAAATTGCTTGTGGCGGCCCTCGACGACAACCCCGAAATAACTCCTTATGAAACCTCGGACAGCAGGAACGAAGATGACGTATTAATTTTTCCGATTTTTTTCAATTTTTTTTTTGTTTTTCTTTTGAGTTCCACTAAATTTGTTAGAGAAGAAATTTAATTTATTTTTTATTTTTATATATCATCTTGGACCTGATGAAGAACTTAAACATTATTATATGTCTGTGTATTAAAACTTTGTGTGCCGCCCAATAACTGCTGAAATGGTTGGCTGCCTCGCCCCACGTTTTTACAGTTGTGCAAAAACATAGCGTCTCTGGAAAACGGTTGTAGAAACCGTAATGGGCGAGCTACGTCAAAATGCCACGAGGCAATTTTGTAGCCAAAGAATCAAGCTTTCTAACGACACTATACACTTTTTGATATAATTTCGAACAAGTGCTCTGCAAGCCAAAATGTCTTGGTTGCCTCGCCCAGTTCTACTCTATAATACAATCATGGCGTCAAGCGTCTAATTCATAATAGTTTCAGTACACACTTATGAAATATTTTGGAGTTGTAGCATTGAAACAGTCAAATATTGCGAGTGCAATAAGATTCAGTGCAATTAGATATTTTTCACAAAAAGAAGAATAAAGCGACAGGAGAGGGAAAATTCTAGAAATACGGTATTTGGTATGGGAAAAGTCCCATTCACACGTATGACTATTTTCCCATACCGATGTATGGAAAAATTTCAATACGTGTATGGGTTAATTACCTCCAATACACATATGGGAAATTTACCATAGTTTTTTCTTACAGTGTATTAATTATAATATTAATTATGTTCTTTATTTAATAAAGCATAATTTTCATTTTACATGGAAAATCCTAATCGATAAGTTAGAGACAAAGAAAATAAAAATCACTCTCAGAAGAGGTGGGCATTTCACTTTTTAAAGGTTACTAAAATGATTTTCAGAGCGATAGAGATAAATGGCTCAATATAGGAATACTTAAATATTTCTCCCGCTCTGAAACTCAAAATTTCCTCAACCATTTCTTGAGCGCCTATTCCAGTTGAATTTATCATTTCAGTTGAAAATTCATCTGTTTGGTTTAAAATTGAACCATTTTATTAAAATTTAATTCCATTTGATTGAAAACTCTACTATTATATTTTTGTTTGAGAATTTATATTTTTTGGTTAAAACTTGTATTATCTGGTTGATAATGTAATTATTTCGTTTTATTTATAATATATTTTCCAAATACTGCATACAATTCTCAAAAATTTAGTATATTTAAAAAAATTTAAATACTTCACTTCTGAGGGCAAATTATTTTTTAAAAAAGTATCGAAAATCCTATTCAAACAACTGTGTGACCTTGAAATGTCAAAACTTCTTTTTTTTTTTGGAAAATTATTCTCTCTTGGTATAAATTTCATCTGTGTTGGTTGTTTGTGCATTCACCTGTTATTTTCACATTCAACTGTTCTTTATTTAAAATTAAAATAATTTTTGGTTGAAAATCAACTATTGCAGTTTTCGTAAAAATTTCATGTTTCAAAGATTCAACTACTTGGTTAGAAGTTGAACTATTTTATTTGAGAATTCTTTTTTTTTTTAATTATTAACTTTTTTTACTGAAAAATTAATTATTTTGATGGGTCAAACTATTTTGGTCAAGATTCATTATCTAGGTTAGAAATTAATTTTTTTTAAATGAAAATTCAAGTATTCCATTTTTAGTGAAACATTTTGTTTTTAAGTTGAAAATTCAACTATTTGGCTGAAAAAATTTTTAATTTAAAATTCAATTATTTGGTGGATTAATTCATTTATTTTGTTGAAAATTCGTCTTTTGGTAGAAAATTTATCTTCTTGGTTTCAAATGAATTTTTTGTTGGAAATTCAACTGTTGTGTAGAAAATTCCCAAAAGGAATATCCAAAATTTTTTTTTTTAAACTTTCCTCAAGTAATTACATTGAATTTTTAGTGCTTTTTTAATTTCAATAGGAAAAAATATTTGGATAAAAAAATTTCCTTCATTGAAAAGTCTTTCATAGATGAAAATTCAACTCTTTTGTTAAAAATTCGATTTTTTTTGTTTAACAATTTTTTTTTATAGAAATTTCATCTTTTTTTGGTTAAAAATGGAAATGTTTGATTGAAAATTGATGAACTGTTTTTTTATTTAAAATTGAAGTCATTTTTAGTTGATATATCAACTATCGCAGTTTTCTTTAAAATTACGTTTTTTTAAAGATTCAACTTACTTGGTTAAAAGCTAAACTATTTTATTGAAAATTCGTTTTTGTTTATTAATTTTTCCACTGAAAATGTAACTGTTTGGTTGGATGGAACAATTTTGGTCAAAATCAATTATTTAGGTTAAAAATAATTTTTTTAAACGAAAATTTAACTAATCTATTTATAGTTGAACATTTTTTTTATAGATTGAGAATTCAACTATTTGGGCGAAACAATTTTTCAATCGAAACTTAGAGTTTTTGGTTGAAAATTTATGTTTGTTGAAAATTCTTCTTTCTTGGTAGAAAATTAATTTTGTTTTTTGAAAATTCAACTGGTTAAAAATGCATGTATTTTGTTAAAAATTTCTTTTTTCAGGTTAACAACTAATTTTTTCAACTTAAAACTCAACTATTTGATTGCAAATCAACTTTTTTGTTGAATTTTCATATTTTCCGGTTGAAAATTCAACTTTTTTGTATAGAAAATTTGTCTTTTTGTCTTGAAAATTCAATAGTTTGGTAGCAAATTCAACTGTTTTGTAGAAGATTCGTTTTTTTTTTCATACAAAATTAATTTGTTTAAATGGAAATTCGTCTTTTTTGATAGAAAATTAATTTTGTTAGTTGAAAATTCAACTATTTTTTAGAAATATACCTATTGTGTTAATAATTCGTCTTGTTTGGTAGAAAACAAGATTTAGACCATCATTCTTCAATATCAGGGCTCGGAACGGGTTACTTTTTAGTAACTTAGTTACTTTTTTGATCCGCGGTTACTAAAAAGTTACTTATTTTATGAAAAGGTTACTTTTAGTTAAATTTTTTGCCCGAAATAACGAAATGAATTAATTCATTAAAATCGTCTTTTTAAAATGAATTCTACTGTTTTTTATATTAAATTGAAATCTTTTTTGGTTATTGTATCAACTATTACATTTTTGGTTAAGAATTCATCTTTATCAGTCATAAAAATTCAACCATTTTGTTGAAAGTTGAACTACTTTCTTAAACATACATTTTTTTTGGAAGATTCACAATTTTCGTGGAAACTTCTTGTTTAAAAATTATTCTTTTCGGTTAAAAATTCAAGTATTCCAGTTAAATATTTATCATTTTAGTTGAAAATTATTTTTTTAGGCTGGAAATAAAATTATTTGGCTGAAAGTTGAACTCTTTTGTTAAAATTTTTTGTTGTTGTTAAAGATTAGTCGTTTTAATTAAAAAATAATTTCTTTGGTTGAAAAATGAGCTGTTTCATTGAAAACTTGCTTTTTTTCGGTTGAAAATTATTTTTTTCATCTGAAAATGTAACTATTATTCCAATCGAATATTCCATAATTTTAGTTAAAAATTCTTCTCTTTGGTTGAACATTCATTTTTTGACTTACAATTAAATTATTCCATTTTTCGTTGAAAAATGATCTTTTTTAGTTGAAAATGCGTATTTTTGGGTAGCAATTAGTCTTCTTGGTTGAAAATTCATCTTTTTGGTCAAAAACTCAATTATTCCAGTTAAATATTCACAATTTTATTTGAAAATTCATCACTATGTTTGAAAATGTAACTATTTTTTTGAAAGTTAGTTTTTTTTGTTGAAAGTAAGTTTTTTAACTGAAAATTCAGACTAGATGGAGCTATGAAAGAAAAATTATTATAAATCATTTTTTTCTGAAAAAGATCTTTCGCCCCGCTGGGAAACGAACCGCAGAACTACTGATTTCCGGTCAGGTGCTTTCCCATTAAGCTACTAGAGAGATCGAGAGAAGAAGCCTTTTTCAGAAATACACTTTTTTTCTTTTTTCAGAAAAAAATTATTTAAGATAGATCTTATTATAGTTCCTCATTTTCAAATAAAGGAGACCCACTTTTGAAGAATTTCGATAAGAGTGCAACTAATGAATCTGTTTAAAAGTGTTTCATTATCATTTTATTATATAAAAATCATGAATTATATTATGAAATTCTCTACACTGAGGAAAATTGATTATTCCGTTTAGAATCTTGGATTTTAAAATTTGTTTGTCAATCTATAGATATTTAGCCGCCCAAAATAGATGTTAATTTTTATAATCCACTATTTTTAAAATGACCATCCAGACTGTACGGCTTAATATCTATAGTTATCTCTCCCAAAATTTAAAAACAAGATCATAAAGTGTATAACAAATTTTTCTCAGTCTATCTTATTTGTTCTTCTAAATTACATCTATTTCGCAACTATGCTTCTTCCACACTGAAGTATTAAAAAATCAGATTTATGATAATGTACCTGTAATTTAGAGAGATCGTAAGGAGTTATGACGCAATGAAAAAAACAGTAATTTGTTGTGAGTAATAATATTTTATCTTCCAATTTCAAAAAATTGACCGTGAAAAATATATGCGAACCGGGAAAAAACCGGGAATTTTTTTCTTTGATTAAAACGGCCGCCCTAAAATGATTAATTACAATTTATTTGTTCAATTTTCAAGTTATTTATTTCACAGGAAAGAATTGACGAACTCGATGTGAAAATTCTAAAACGGTTCATCACTTTTTTTTACGTGAATAATTACAAAAATATTACGAGTGATTGGGAAAAGATTCTCAGAGCACTCACGAGCTTGCCCGACAAATCTGGGAACTGGAAAGTAGGTTCGCCTGTACGTGGCCCGCACACACGCTCGCCCAAACGCGCGGTGCGTGTGTGCGCTCGTATGTGTGCTTCGAGCTCGTCGAATGAGTGGCTAGAAGTTTTATAATACCTATCTTGTTTGGCCTCGATGACTGCGCGTGTTTACGCACTCCTGGTTTATGTTTAGACACTGGTGAGTCAGCAGTCTTTGAGGGTTCGAATCTTCTGAGACGCGAAGTTATAAATTAATATAAATTACATCGCACAAATAAAATTTTTCCTCTTTATATTTTAGTGTGAAATTTTCAGGAACTGTTAGTAGGAAATTCGAACTGTTCGTAAAAAACTTCGAAATTTATCCATACATTTCTCATATTGCATGTGTAATTTAGAGGCATCACAAGAAGTTCATTATTTTGTGAGGTATAATAATATTTTATCTTTCAATTTAAAAAAAAAGTACATCTATATTCGTAGTGGTCCTGAGTCGGCACCAAACAGGTGGTCCTGAGTCGGCATCTTTTTTTGTTGCTTTTGTTGTTATTTGTGTGTTATTTTATTTTGTTGTGTTGAAATACCATGTCACTCGTCTCTTGTTGTTTTTTGTTGTGTTTTGACTGCATGTTGCTTGTCTCTGGTAGGTGTCCTTTTATTTTCTGTGTTTTCTCATTCACAATATTCTACATGTTTTTTCCTTGTGAATGGTTTAAATTGGTCCATTTTCTCCTAAAAATTACATAACCTGCCCTTTTCCCTGCATTTGAGCGGAACAAATTATGTGCCGACTCAGGACCAGTGTGTGCCAGCTTAGGACCACTATTTTGAGAAATAGCCAAAATTGACTTCTTCACTTTTTGCTGCATTGAGACCGCAAAAATCACTCCACACTGCTCCGAACGGCATAGAATTGTAGATAAAGGATCGTGATACCTGATCAAAGACATTAAACAACCCTGTTTACCCAAAGTTAAATATTCGTTTTTTTTTTGCTGAAAATAAATTTTCTAACTAAAATTTCAACGATTCTAGTTGAAGATTTATCATTTTATTTGAAAATTCATCTTTTTGGTTGAAAATTTAACTATTTTATTAAAAAATAATTCTTTTTGGTTAAAAAGTCCACTATAATATTTTTGACCGAGAATTCATCCTTCGTGATAAAAGGTTTGATTGTTTGGGTAAAAAAATAATTATTTTGTTGGAAATTTGACTATTTTATTGAATTTTCTTCTTGTCTTGTCTGAAAAATCTTCCTTGGTTCAAAATGCAACCCTTTTGTTGAAAATTCGTCTTTGGTATGAAAATTCCACAATTTTGTTGGAAATTCGTCCTTTTTGTAGAAGTCAACTGTTTCTGATTAAAAATTACAATTTTTTGGTTGAAATATCATCTATTACATTTTTTGTTAAAAATTCATGTATTTGGTTGAAAATTTGTATTTTTTTATATATAATTAATCTCCTTGGTTTAAAATTCATATTTTTTCTTAAAAATACAACCACTTGCTCGAAAATTAATCACTTTGATTAAAATTTTGTTTCTCTCTTGACTGATCTATTTTTCTGGTTTGAAAGTTGAACTTCGTTGATAAAAATTCAAAAATTTATCATTGAAAAAATTCATATGAATTTTCGACAAAATGGTTCATTTCCAGTCAAATAATTGAATTTTCAACCGAATTGGTGAATTCTCTACCAAGAAGATTATTTTTCTAACAACAAAAAAATAATGATGAATCTTCAATGAAAAAATGAATTTTTAACAAAGTATTGCAACTTTTAACAAAGTTGTTGAATTTTCAACCAAAAAAGATGAATTTTCAACCCAATTTGAGGGGAAAAATAATTTTTCAATACAAAACAATAATTTTGAGTAACTATTCATTTCTTAAGTTTATTTGTCTCAAAGGTTATCTAAATGTTTAATCTCTTCAAAACTTCTAAAATTGGTTAAAATCTTCTAAACTGACAATCTTTAATAATTAAAAAAATTGCCTTAAAATCTTTCAGAATCTTACGAAAGTTTTTTTTTTCTTGGAACCTTTCAGAATTCTTAAAAAACTTAATTTGTTTTGAAATCTCTTTACACAAATCGTTCAATATCTTCCGAAATTCTGTGAAAAAAATATAATTTTCAAAAAAATACTTAAATTTTGACAAAAAAAAAAGATTTCTTAACTAAAATGATGAATCAAGAAAGAAAGATAAATTTTGAACTAAGAATGGAGATTTCTCTATAAAAAAGATTAATTTTTAATCCAAAATGACGAATTTTATATCTAAAAAGACGAATATTCAACAAAACAGTTGAATTTGAAATAAAATAGTCAAATTTTCAACAAATAGTTGAATTCTTAATCAAGAGAGATGAATTTTCTACGAGAAAAAAAGAATTTTCAATCCAAAAGGTAGAATTTTCAATGCAAAAGGTCGAATTTTTTATCCAAAAAGACGTACATTCAACAAGATGTTACATTTTGGACCGAACTTGTCACCAAGAAATATTAATCTTCAACACAAAATTTTTCTACCAAAAAAGATTAATTTTCAATCAAACAGGACTAATTTTCAACAAAACAGCTGAATTTTCGAAAAAAATATGACTTCTTAAAAAATTCATTGAATTTGCAAACTGCATAGATAAATTTAAAAAATAATTATAAACCTAAAAGTTGCATTTACAACCAAGTAGTTGAACTTTCAATCCAAAAGGACGAATTTTCAACAAAATAGTTGATTTTTTTACTCAACTGTTCAATTTCTTAAACAAAAAAGAATAAACTTCAAACAAAAAAATTGCGTTTCGAACCAAATATTTGAAGTTTTTAAGCCAAGCAGATAAATTTTTTAGAAGACAGTTGAATTTGCAATTCAAACGGATAAATTTTCTATCTAAAACGACAAATGTTTCAAAAAACAATAACATTTTCAACCCAAAAAGATGACCTTTTAACGAAGCAGTATTATTTTTAACAAAATTATTAAATTTTCCACAAAATGGTTGAATTCTTATCTAAAATAATGAATCTTTAACAAAAAAATGAATTTTTAACAAAGAACTTTAATTTTCAAAGAAGTATTTGAATTTTCGGTAAAAAAATGGATTCTCAACGAAATTGGTAGAAAATTGGCAGAAGAAGGCCCTTTTTTGGTAGTGTGAAAGATTTCCAGAAACTGAATAATGTTTTTTTTTTAACGAAAGCACTATAAAAAAGGGTGGAAAGGGGGCGTTGCAGCAGCAGGCTCTAGTCGTGGATTTCCTGCTACCCTGGCAATCTTTTCAACATGTTAATTGTACATCTGAGTTGAGATGATAAACAAGGATCCCGTCGGTAGCTCGCTGCTGTGGAGTCTTCATTACTGGTTGTAATATATAACCACAGCCTCGAGGGCATTCTCAATCCTCTGGAGGAAGTTATCAAGTGAGATGCGTTATACACGCTGCTTTGCTTTTGCTTTTCTACAAAGCGATTCGATGGTGCGTTCCTTCTCGTAAATTCGAAAGCACACCAAAAGTTCTGTCATACAATTAACCAGACACCCTTCTCCCTTCTTCGCCAAGCGATAATCATGAATATCTGCTTCTTCCTTAAGGACATTTTAATAACGCTTCCCCACCAATGCAAACAGTTTCTACTCATAGGATCATTTTCATATACATTTTATTGATGCGTGTATTAATTATAGTATATTATGCACCAAGGGAGAGAAGAGAGACTTTATTGAGGAGTATGTTTTCAGTACGAACCGAAGACGCGTGTATGTGACGAGGAAACGCGAGCCAAAGATGAGTGCGCGAGTCAAAGATGATTGTGCGACCGAAAGATGATTGTGCGACCGAAAGATGATTGTGCGACCCAAAGATGGTTGTGCGACCCAAACATCATTGCGCGACCCAAAAATGAGTGCGCGAGCCAAAGATGATTGTGCGACTCAAGGATGATCGTGAGACCAAAAAATGATTGTGCGACCCAAAGATAATTACGCGACCCAAAGATGTGCGCGCGAGCCGAGGAGAAAACAAGAGGAGGAGAATTTAACCAAATGGACAAATTTTCAACAAACTACATGAATTTTCAACTCAAAAAGACACATTGTCAACTAGTAATAGAATTGTTAAATTTTCAGTTAAAAAAAAATAATTTTTCTTCAAACAGTTATATTTCAACCAAATAGTTGAATTTTTAAGCCAAAAGGTCCTGAAAAATTTAATTTTCATTTTCTTAAAATAATTTTTAACCAAAAAGATTAATTTTCTACCAAAAGACGAATTTGTAACATAATACATGTATTTTTAACTAAAACCATAATTTTTCAATTAAAAATGGAATGGTTAAATCTTATGTTTAAAATATTACTTTTTAACAACAACAAAAACGAATTTTCAACCAGTTGAATTCAACGAAGAAAGACGAATTTTCACCAAAATAGTTAAATCCTTAATTGAATAGTTGAATTTTCAACTAAATAAGATACATTTTTAACTAAAAATAAAATAGTTAAATTTTAAGTTTAGATAATTAATTTTAAACAGGAAAAGAAACAAATTTTCAATCAGTTGAATTCAAACCAAAAAAACGAATTTTCAACAAAACGTTAGAATTTTTCACTTAATTGTTAAGTTTTTAACAACAAAAAATCAAGAATTTTCTGCGAAGAAGATTAAGGTTTTACAAAAAAGACGAATTGGCGAACCTTGAAGTAAAAAAGACGAATCGTCTGCAAAACAATTGAATTTTCGAACCAAAAATATGATTTTTCAACAAACTAGTTAATTTATTATAAAATAGTTAAATTTTCCGAAAAATTCTTTTATTTTTGATCAAATAGTTTAATTTTCTACAGAAAAAGTTTAAATTGTAACTACAAAAATGACTTTTCAACAAAAAAGGCTATTCTCAATCAAATAGTTTAATTTGCTACAAAATTATTGATTTTTCAATCCAAAAAGACGAATTTGCTACAAAACAAATGGATTTTCAAAGAAAAAGGACAAATTCTCAACAAAAAATGCAGTAGTTGATTTGGAACTCAAAATTTTTCTAATTTAAATCAAAAACAGTTGAAATCAATGAAAACAAAACAACGAATTTCCAACAAGATGCAATAATTTTCAACCAAAAAGATGAATTTTCATCTGGAGAAGATCAATTTTAAATTAAAAATATAAATTTTAAACCAAAAATTAAATAATTACATTTTTAGTTTAAAAACTTATTTTTCATAAAAAAAATAAACCAATAAAATAGTTAAACCTTCAACCAATGAGATGACTTTTATCTAAGGTGATGAATGTTCAATAAACCAAATGAATTTTCAACAAAAGAGTCGAACATTTAACCAAGTAGTTGAATTTTCTACCAAAAAGATGTTTTGAAGAAGATTAATTTTCTACAAAAAAAACGAATTATTAACAATACATGAATTTTAAACAAAATAGTTGATTTGTTTACCAAAAAAAATTGATTTTAAACGAAATAGATTTTAAAGTTAATAAAGAGTGTTAGAAAACCATCAAAAAATATTTTGATTTCTTTTGGCGTAATAGTAGGTAGGAAAGGAAGAGTAGGAGACAGTAAGTAGGGAGGTAAATTGTATAGGAATTAGGTTAAGTGATGGTAGGGGAAGTGGAACAGAGGAAATAAGGTGGGTAGGGATGAGTTGGGGGAATTAGGACAGAAAAGGGTGATTAGGTGGAGGGAGTAGAGAGGGGACAGAAGTCTAGGAAATGGGGTAAGTGATAGGAGAAGTATAACAGACGAAGTAAGGGGTAGGGATGAGTTAGGGTAAGTAGGAGAGGAAAGGATGAGTAGGAGCTAGTAGGAAGAGGGAAAGTATATAAATTGTCTTTAAATTATATTGACTGTGCTTTTTGATGCTCAATTTTTGTCATGCAATACTATTGGTTAATTTAATAAACAAATTATATAACCAATGTCGATGATTTCAACAGAGGAAGCAAGAGGTAGGAATGAATTAGGGGAAGTAGAGGAGGGAGCGACATTATGAAAAGTAGGGATTAGGGGAGGATAGGAAGAGTATTGTAAGGGTAGTAGGAAGGGAAGGGAAGTGTAGGAACTGGGTTCAGTGATAGGAGGGGAAGCAAATCTGAGGAAGTAAGTTCGAGATGAGTTAGGGTAAGTAGGGGAGGAGAGGGTGAGTAGGGGAGGAAGTAGAGAGTTGTGAAGTCTAGGAAATGGGGTAAGTGATAGGAAGGGAAGTGGAACAGAGAAATTAAAGGGGTAGGTATGACTTAGGGGTAGTAAGGAAGGAAAGGATGAGTAGGAGGACAGGCGGATAGTAGCGCGGTCAGGAAAGTATAGGAATTGGGATAAGTGATGAGAGTGAAAGTGAAACAGGAAGTAAGGGGCTAGGGATGAAATAGGGGAAGTAGAGGAGAGAGGGGAATTTTGATAAATGAGAAGGGGAGGAATTTAAGAGTAAGGTAGGGTAAGTAGGAAGGGAAGTATAGAAAGTTGGGAAAGTGATGGGAGAGAAAGTGTCACAGAGAAAGTAAGGGGAGGGAGTATGGATGAGTTATCGGAAGTAGAGAGAAATATCCAGAATAGAGGTGGACAAGGTTGTTAGGGAAAGGATGTGAAGTGAGGGGAGAGTATGATAAAATAAGGTCTCAACCCAGAACTAATAATAATGATAAGATAGGATCGGATAGGACATTATATGATATAAGAAGAGATAAGAGAGAGGTGGAGTAGTAGGAGGAGGAGGAAGATTTAAGAAGCTACCTTGACTACCTACTTTGACTAATTTTCTTTTAATAGACGCAGTATGTCATTTTTAAAATATTTTTAATACTTTTTATCCCCAGATCTTAAATTTTCTTGACGTCTAGAAGGAGAACCCGAGGAAGCAATATAAGAAAAGATTAAGAAAAAAAGGAGAAAGTGGAGTCGGTGATTTCGAATTCGAAGGCAGCTTCTCAGAGCCATTTGCGCATCGTATATTGGTTTGCCCTCAGGTTCCGAGGTGCGAACCGGTTTCGCACTCGTTTCGCTTTAAGATCCGCGAAATTTCTGATCTCTCGCCTCTCAGCCCATTCTCTCTCCAGGGGTGTTCCCTTTAGTACCCCCCTGGTCTAAAACATAACGTGTTTAAAAAAAATAAGACGTTTTACTCTCCAAGGGAGAATTTTATACGCCCTCTCAGTGTCAAATTTTATTTATCGCACCACTTTTTTTTTATTTCGTGCTTATAAATCCCGGCCTTTCAAAATACAATCTCTGAATTGTAACCCTAGGTCTGGACTCTTTCTTCAACCCAGGATATTTGGCCTTCTCTTATACAATCACAAGTGCTTCTTCAAAATAAATCTTTTGAAATTTCAAGCGGTTCTTGAAGGAAGTACACTTGAAATTGATTTGAAAAAACTAAGCTGAAGGGACTTTAAACTCATTTTTTTAAATGGTGCCCCCTAAATACAAAAAATATCCTTGCAAAGAGGAAATTTATTATTAAATTAAAACTTTTAAAAATATTTAATATTTTTTTTCTCTCTCTTAGGATAGCCTCATGCTGGGGAAAACTTGTAAATCAGGGAAAAGACAAGGATTTTGAAAAAAATGGAAAAATTCAGGAAATTTATGGAAGAAGCACTTTGAATAATTATCATGAATAATCAGGGCTTTCCACATAATAGCTTTTAGCCACTTTTTTCTCAAATCACTTTTTTAGTTACTTTTTAAAAATGAAAAGATCGCTTTATTCATTTTTCTTTCAATAAATTAACCCATGGGATAACTATTTACTCACCTAATTTTTTTTACCTATTTCCGGATGTTCTTGAATTCTTTTGGGGTATTTTAAAAGATTCCAAAAAATTTGTAAAGATTCCAATAAATTCTAAAAGATTTGAAATATTTTAACGTATTTTGAAAGATTCAAATGAATTTAGAATAGATTTCAATAAATTGAAGGTATTCCAAAGGATTTTAAAAATTCTATGTTATTTTTAGAGCTTCCAAAGAATTTTCAAAATTTTTAACGGTTTTAAAAGATTTCAAGGCATTTTGAAAGATTTCGAAGGATTTTAAATATTTTAGTGTTCTTTAAAAGATTTCGAAGCATGTTCAAGTGATTTCAATATCTTCAAGAAATTTCCAAGGATTTTAATTATTTTAAGGGGTTTAAAAAATTGGTTATGGTTTTTTTAACAGGTTTTCGGAGGATATGGAAGGATTTTATAGGAACCATAAGATTTTAAAATATTTTTACAGATTTCAAGGAATTTTGTCATATTTCCATGGATTTCAATGATTTTAAGGGATTTTAAAAGTTCTCTAAGTATATTAATAAATTTTCCAAGATTACAGGAAATATCAGATTTCATGTAATTTTACGATATTTTATAATATTTTAATGGATTTCAAAGAATTTATTCACAAGAATTGAGGATTTTCGTAAGATTTCAAAGATTTTGAAATATTTTAAGGTATTTCTAAAGATTTTAAAGAATTTTAAAGATTTTAGGACATTTTAAAAATTCCAAGGAATTTTCAAGGGATTTAAAAAGTAATATTCAAGGTTTTTTTTTAATTTGAAGGAATTTTTTGATTGATTTGAAATATTTTAGGGTATTTTAAAAGATTCCAAGGATTTTCAATTGATTTCAGTAATTTAGTGGGATTTCAATGGAATAAAAAAATTTTAGGGTATTTTTAATTATTCCAAGTCATTTCCATTTCATGAACTTAAAAAAAATTAAGAGATTTCAAAATATTTCAAAGAATTTAAAATATTTAAGGAAATTTTAGAAGATTCCAAGTGATTTTCAAATAATTTCAACAATTTGTAAGGATTTCAAATAATATTTCAGATTTAGATTATTGTAAAAAATTCTAAGGTATTTTCAAGAGTTTATAAAAATTGTAAGGGATTTCAAAAGATTTAAAATAATTTAAAATATCTGAGGGCATTTTAAATTTATTCCTATAATTTGAAGTGATTTCTAAGGACTTTCAAGATTTTATGGTATTTTTAATAATTCCAAGGAATTTTCAAGTGTTTTGAAAATTTGCAATGGATTTCAAAAGATTTGTAATATTTTAAGTTTTTTCAAATTCTAAGAGATTTTAAAGAGCTTTAAAAAATTTCAAGGGATTTCAAAATATTTTTAAAGATTTGAAATATTTTAGGGTATTTTAAAAGATTCCAAGGATTTTTAATTGATTTCTTTAATTTTGTGGGATTTCAAAGGATTAAAAAATTTTTAGGGTATTTTTAATTATTCCAAGTCATTTCCATTTCATTCATTTCATGAACTTAAAAAAATTCAAGGGATTTAAAAATATTTCAAACAATTAAAACTATTTGAAGAAATTTTTGAAGATTCAAAGTGATTTTTAATTTATTTCAACAATTTGTAAGGATTTCAGAGAATATTTCAAATTTAGATTATTGTAAAAAATTCTAAGGTATTTTCAAGAGTTTAAAAAAATTGTAAGGGATTTCAAAAGATTTAAAATAATTTAAAATAGCTGAGGGTATTTTACATTGATTTCTTTAATGTGAAGTGATTCCTAAGGATTTTCAAGATTTTATGGTATTTTTAATACTTCCGAGGAATTTTCAAGTGCTTTAAAAATTTTCAATGCATTTCAAAGATTTGCAATATTTTAAGTTTTTTCAAATTCTAAGAAATTTTAAAAAGCTTTAAAAAATTGCAAGGGATTTCAAAATATTTTTAAGGATTTGAAATATTTTAGGGAATTTTAAAAGATCCAAAGGAATTTTAAAGGATCCAAGAAATTTGATAAGATTCCAAGAATTTTAAATTTATTTCAACAATTCAAAGGGATTTCAAAAGTATTTAGAGGATTTGAATAGTTTTAGGATATCTAAAAATATTCAAAGTATTTTCTATTAATTTCAGTAATTTAATGTGATCTTAATGGACTTGGGATATTTCAGGGTATTTTAAATTATTCCAAGGCATTTTAAAGAGCTTTAAAATTTTATAAGGTATTTCATTTCATTTTAAAATATTTTTAAGAGTTTGAAATATTTGGGAAAATTTAAAACGATTCAAAGGAATTTTTAATTTATTTCAAAAATTTGAAATCATTTCAAAGGGTTTGAAATATTTGAGGGTATTCAAAAAGGTTCCAAGACATTTTCAAGAGGTGAAAAACATTTTAAGGTATTTCCAAGGATTTTAATGATTTCAAGATTTAAAAATTTTTCATGCTGTTGTAAACAATTTCATAGAATTTCGGAATATTTTTATTTTTAATAGACCTCAATGATTTTTATTAAAATTAATCCTGAAAAATGTATGAAAATAAATTTTGCAGTGTTTTAGGAAATATTATCAGATTTCATAAAATTTCACGGAATTTGATAATATTTTAATGAATTTCAAAGAATATTTTAATGGATTTCAAAGAATTTATTCACAAGAAGTGGGGGATTTCGTAGAGTTTTAAAGATTTGCAGAAATTTTCAAATATTGTTTGAAATTCATTTGAATTGATCTGGAATTGATCCTGAATACTTTTTAATTCTTTTAAATTCTCCTAAATATTTTGAATTTAAATAAATTCTTCTAAATTTGCTTAATTCAATGCATTTTTTAATTTTTTGGCTATTTTGATCCAGCAGACTTTTAAACTCAACTTGCATTTTTAAAACTTTCATCAAATTCTTTTCAATTCCCTTGAATTTTTTTGAACTCATTTGAAACCTATTGAATTCAATTAATTTTTTCATATTTTTGTATCGTTTTCAATTCACTTGAATTTTTATGAATATCGAATTCTTCTCATTTTCTTTACATTCCTCTCAATTCACTACAATTTTATTGAAATCAATGGAATTCTGATCAATTTCATTGAATTCTTTCGAATTATTTTTAATTCAGAAAAACAGTCACATAATTAATACTCATTAGTCACTTTTAGTAACTTTTTTGTTTTAAATATGTCACTTTTTGCAAGTTAAGTATTATATATCAATTAATTATTATTATTATTAATTATTATTATATAAGTTAATTATTATTAGCTCGGAGAATAATAAATTAAAAATTTATGAATCTAAATTTGAAAATTGTTTTATTCCATTTATAAAAGATTCTATATTGAAAATTTTACGAGCTTAAAATCTTGATTTTAAATATTAATAGTCTGGAACCGACGGCAGTAGCTAGGTGGTAATTCGCGAATCGCCGAGATCTCGAAAGTTAAGCACTGAAGGGCGCGGTTGACACTCGGATGGGTGGCTGTTCGTATTCTCGCTTAGTCCTGTGTTTTTCCTGGGTTTAAATTCTATCGAGCAAAAGGTTTGATGGCGAGGATGAATGTGGGCACTCAAAGTGATGTCTACATCCAAACTATTCTATCGATAACCGACTGTGCTCAAGAGTTTTCTGCAGTTTTCCACTCCTCTGGTCAAATTTTCAGGTGAGTGCGAGCGCTTCTAATAAAAGTGCGGCTGCAGGCCTTATGGAATTTTAGAAATGGGAAAAACCACAGGATTGAGTGGTTCAGACTCTCTTATCAATAATTCAGGGGAAAAAAATCTGAAGCGGTACTTTCTTCGCGAAACAAACCCAGAATTATTAATCATAATTAAAGGGAAATTTCACCGATCCTCGCGGGATTTCGCGTTTAAGCTCACCTTACATACTGTAATTTTTTCCTTCTTTCTCTTTTTTCTTCCTCAATAAGTGATCGCCCGCGGCTAATTTGAAAAAGGGACGCCATTGAATTTACGAGAAGTGCCTTTAACGAGAGAGAAAAGGACTCTAAAGAAAGCAAAAATAAATTATTGAAAAATAAGAGCAGAGCTAGTTAAAAAATACGAGTGGTCAGAAAACAATTATGCTTTAGGTTTCACGGGGACAGGGGCGATTAGCATAAATATTGCTTGCTTTTTAGGGCCCCTTTTACTAATGTTTGAGTTTGCTATACCAACTGATATTTGGGACTACATAAAAATGAAGATTTAACATCAAAGGTCATCTAATTATCTACTTGAGAAAAAGAAAAGTAAAAAAAAAAATGTAATCGGTTGCTGTTGGTTCAAAAATTATGGTCAATTTTTTATATGCATAATTTTTACTGTTTTTTGCACACTTTTTTTGAAAAAGTTGAATATGCCGAACATGAAATTTTTTAGCTGAAACCAGACAAACAGTCTATTTGCTCTAATATTTTTGTTTTGTTTTTCAAACGTTCCAAAGTCGCGAAGAAAATTCGAGATATAAAAATCCCAAAATTCCTAAATCACGAAAAAAATCAACAAGTATTATGATTAAAAATTCAACTTTTTTCTTCAAAATTCGTCTTTTTTACTTTAAAATTTAAGAATTTGGTAGAAAATTGAACAATTTACTTGAAAATTAACTTTTTTGATAAAAATTCACATTTTTGGGGGAAATATTCAATTCTTCTGTAAAAAAATTCTTTTTTTTTGTTGAACATTAAATTATTTTAGTTGAAAATTCAACTATTTTGTTGAAAATTCATCTTTTTAGCTTAAAAATTCAACTATTTTGTTGAAAATTTAACTGTTTTGGAAAAAATTTAATGTTTGGTTGCAAATTAACTTCTTTGTAGAAAATTCGTCTTTTTGACTTAGAATTCAACTATTTTGGTAGAAAATTAACTTTTTTGTTAAAAATTAATACTTTTGGTGGGAAATTCAACTATTTTATTGAAAATGACTTTTTTGTTGAAATGTTATATTTTCGGATTAAAAATTCAATTGTTTTGTAGACAATTATTTTGTTGGGTTAAAAATTTAACTATTTTGATTAAAAATTCAATTATTTTGATGCAAATTCGTCTTTTTGTTTCCAAAATTCAACTATTTTCTACAAAATTCGTCTTTTCGGCTAGAAAATCTAACAGTTTGGTTGAAAATTCAATTATTTTGGTTGAAAATTTAAATATTTTGTTGGAAAATTCAACGGTTTTTTGAAAATCCGTCTTTTACGGTGAAAAATTCAACTATTTGGTTGAATATTAACTTTTTTGATCAAAATTCATATTTTCTGGTTGAAAATTCGACTTTTTTATAAAAAATTCTTCCTTTTTCTTTGAAATTCAACTATTTTTGTAGAAAATTAATTTTTTTTTTCATGAAAATTAATACTTTTGGTCAAAAATTCAACTATTTGATTGTAAATTAAGTGTCTTGTTGAAATTTTATATTTTCGGGTTTAAAATTTAATTTTCTGGATTAAACATTAAACTATTTTGATTAAAAATTCGACTATTTTATTGCAAGTTCATCTTCTTGTTTTGCAAATTCAATTGTGTTCTAAAAAATTCATCTTTTCCGCTTGAAATTTTAACAATTTGGTAGGAAATTCAAATATTTGCTTGAAAATTCATATTTTCATTTTTTTTTCGTTTGTTTACAAATTTATCTGTTTTGGTTTATTGTTTAACTATTTTGTCGAAAATTCGTCTCTTTTTGTTTAATTTAATTATTTTTGATTCGAAAATAAAATATTGTCTGACTGAAATGTCAACTATTAATTAATTGATGAAATAATTGAAAGAATTCAACTACTTTGGTTGAGAATTAAGCTATGTACTTTCTCAAAAATTAATTTTTTCGGGCCGAAAATTCATCATCTAAGTTGAAAATTGATTTTTTTGTTAAAGATTCAACTTTTTTGTTTGAAATTTTTTTTTTTTTTGCTATTGAAAATTTGATTTTTCAACTGAAAATTTAACTGTTCCATTTTTGGTTTAAAATTGATCTTTGTTGCAAATACGTCTTTTTGTTTTGCGAATTCAACTGTTTTCTAAATAATTTCACTTTGCGGCTTCAAAATTTAACAATTTTGTTGAAAAGAAGTAGTTTTTTGAAAATTTGTTTTTTTGCTTTGAAAATTTAGTTTTTTAACTGAAAATTTAACTATTCCATTTTTTGATTAAATTTGATCTTTCTTTTTTGAAAAGTTATCTCTTTTGGTTGAATTTAATTGTTTTTCATTCTAAAATATATATTTTGTTGTTGAAATATAAACTATTACATTTTTTGTTGAGAATTCATCATTTTTTTGAAAATTCTTTTGTTTTGGTAAAAAATTAATTTTTTTAACTGAAAATGTACCTGTTCCATTTACGGTTGAAAATTAATCTTTGTAATTTAAAATCAGCCTTTCTTAGTTGAAAATGCAATTATTTTGTTCGAAATTCATGTACTTCGTTGAGTTTTCGTTTTTTTTTGCGATTTTTTTTTTTTGTAGAAATTTAACCTTCTTCGTTGAAAAATTTATCTATTTTGTTGCAAATTCAACTATTTGTTCAAAAATTCATCCAATCTTAAGAATTTAGAGCGTTACTAATTGAATTCAATATTTTATCTAAATTAATTTTTTTTAAATATATTCCCTTATTATTTCCCTATTTTCATGAAAAATTAACTTATTTCCCCTGGTTCGAGAGCATTTTCGGCTATGCAGTATCCACGAATGTTTTTTTTTGCCAATTTTTTATATTCAAGTTGGCACTCCTACAAATTGTTCCTTTTGCCGAGAGAATGACCTATGATTTGTTTCAGAGTTTAAAAAAATATATGTAGAGGTCGCTCAAGGTCATTTTAGGGCAAAAATGGCCATTCTTAATTAAATTGACGCTATTTTTACTGATTATGCATTTCTGGCGCGTATGAATTGTGTTCTTCACAATTCAATATTGTTTTCAGAATTTTTCCAGATTTTTACAATAACATTCAAAGGTCGCTCAAGGCCATTTTAGAGGAAAAATGGCCATTCCTAATTAAATTAATGCTATTTATTGATTATACATTTCTGGCGCGCATGAATTGTGTTCTTCACAATTAAGTATTGCACTCAGTTTTTTTTTAGATTTTTACAATGACATTCAAAGGTCGCACAAGGTCGTTTGAGGACAAAAATGCCTATTCTTAATTAAATTGACGCTTTTTATTGATTAATTATTCCCGGCGCGCATGAATTTTTTTCCTTACCATTCAATATTGCACTTCGATTTTTTCAAATTTTTGCAATGACATTCAAAGGTCTCTCAAGCTCATTTTCTTAATAAATTGTTGATTCAATCCAATTTTCTCTAGTTTTTTTTTCTGTAGAGAAGTAGTGTCAATTTATTCATTTCGGCAAAAAAAATTAGTCAAGTTGTTAGATAAATGTTTGTCATATTATTTGAAGGACATTCAAGGTCATTTCGCAAAAAATGAGCTTTTTGTAAATTGTGATAATGAAAAAACAGTGCTAACACTTGCATATTACATGTTAGTTTATCACCAACTAAGTTTTCCTCTTTCTTATCTAATTGGTAAATCATTACCCCTTCTTCTGCACTTATGATGATTAATTCTTTGGAATTACAATTTAAAAACGGAACTTGATGATATATTAATAAAGCTGCGATATCCTACTGTTTTTAATCGTTTCTATTTTTAATTTAAAGTAAAATTACAAAAAAAATAACTATCATGAAAAAGAAAAAAAAATTTAATATCCATTTTTCGCAAAATGACCTTCAATAACCTTGAAGTAATATGACATAGTTATTAAACCTTTTGACTAATTTTTTTGTTGTAATGAATAAATTGACACTGTTTTTCAAAAAAGATCTAGAGATAAGTTAATTGAATCGATATTTTATTAAGAAAAGGACCTTGAGCCACCTTTGAATGTCATTGTAAAAGTCTGAAAAAAATCTGAGTGCAATATTGACTTGTAAATTACAAAATTCATACGCGTCAGGAATGAATAATCAATAAATATCTTCAATTTTATTAGGAATGGCCATTTTGGTCCTCAAATGACCTTGAGTGACCTTGTTATTAGGAATGAGAATTTTTGCCCTAAAATCGCCTTGAACGACCTCTAAATATTTTTTTTTAATTCTGAAACAAATCAGAGGTCATTTTCTCGGCAAAAGGAACAATTTGTATGGGTGCCAAGTTGAATTAAAAAAAGCCAAAAAAAATTACACATTTTTTAGATTTGATCATATTTTTAATTATTAATTGTTTATAAGTAGGTTTTCCACTTGAGGGACTAAAATAAACGAAAGTAAGAGTCGACTGCAAATTATTATCCGAGGGCTGTTTTAGTTGGCATAAAGTTCACAAAGACGGAGTTCCTCTGCTGAACGCATTGAAATACAATGCCCCCATAATGAAGTTTATTCCGCTCGCGTAATTCTGCGATTTTCTCGAGCTAAACTCCCTTCTGACCAATAAAGTTCAAGACCCGTTTGCGAAATTCGAATACAAGGTTCTATCTTAAATATGAGCAATTATTCACTCAAAGTTGTATGTAAATAAAAGATTTTCCTTGTTTGAAAAAAAAAATTTGTTGAGTATAAATAATAGGAATCTGTAGTTTTCTTCCAGAAATATTCAAAGACAAACCTTCTAAGTTGAACAATTTTAATTGTGAAGATTGTATAATAGGGTGGTCCAAAAAAGCATTGGAATTTTTTTTTTGATTTTTCATACATATCGCCCGGAAATTTGTCCGAATTCACAAAAAATAAATATATTTTGTTTTAAATTTATATTTAGAGGTGGCGCAAGCCCCATAAAGTTTAACACGTATTTCCCATAAGAAAAAAAGACGTTTTTGAAGAAAAAAAGAATTTGAGATATTAAAAAAAAAATATTACTTTTTGAATATCAACCCCATAAGACTGTTTTATAGGGTCCAAAAAACCCCCATATGTGAAAAAATGGTATTTGCGAGTTTTTGGCGCTATTTACGATTTGTTTGCAGGTTTTTTAATGCACATTGTTTCTAATGCATAAACTGCTACTTTATACTGATAATTATGTGTTTACATAAATTGTTTAAACAATTTATTATTTTTTTTTTAGTAATTTTCTATTAGAATACAGATAGAAAGTCGCGGATTTTTCAAATATTTGCCACTTTTTGTCCAATTTTCAATTAGAGTGAGGTAATAGTTCATTAATGTTAACAAACATAATTGTTTAAACAATTTATTATTATTGTTAATATTATCTCTGAATAATGCTAGAAATTACGCTTTTTCTGAAATTTTCAACTGTTTGTCCACTTTTCACTTGGAGTGAGTTAATATTCAATTTAATATAGCAAAAATAATAATTGTTTAAACAAATTATTATTGTCTATAGCTATCTTCTTCTATATTAATACTAGATAGTTGCGGTTTTTTTCTGAATTTTGGTCTATTTTTCAATTAGAGTGAAGTAATAATTAATTAAAGTCAAGAAAAAGAATTGTTTAAACAATTTATTATTATTGTTATTAATATGCTCTTTGCTTAATGGTGGAAAATTGCTGTTTTTTCTGCAATTTTCAACTATTTGTCTGTTTTTCACTCGGAGTGACTTCATAATTATTTAATTTGAGCAAAAATAATTGTTTAAACAAATTATTATTGTTTATTACTATCTTCATCAATATTAATGCCAGATAGTTGGGTTTTTTTCTGAAATTTTTAACTTTTTGTCCACTTTTCAATTAGAGTGAAGTAATAATTAATTCAATTTATCCAAAATAATTATTTAAACAATGTATTATTGTTGATAATATTCTCTTTCCTTAATGGTAGAAAGTTGCGGTTTTTTCTGCAATTTTCAACTATTTGTCTGTTTTTCACTCGGAGTGACTTAATAATTATTTAATTTGAGCAAAAATAATTGTTTAAACAAATTATTATTGTTAGTTACTATCTTCATCAATATTAATGCCAGATAGTTTGAGGTTTTTTCTGAAATTTTTAACTTTTTGTCCACTTTTCAATTAGAGTGAAGTAATAATTAATTCAAGTTAACAAAAATACTTATTTAAACAATGTATTATTATTGTTGATAATATTCTCTTTGCTTAATGGTAGAAAATTGCGGTTTTTTCTGCAATTTTTAACTATTTGTCTGTTTTTCATTCGGAGCGACTTAAAAATTATTTAATTTCAGAAAAAATAATTGTTTAAACAAATTATTATTGTTAATTACTATCTTCATCAATATTAATGACAGATAGTTGGGGTTTTTTCTGAAATGTTTAACTTTTTGTCCACTTTTCAATTCGAGTGAAGTAGTAATTAATTCAAGTTAACAAAAATAATTATTTAAACAATGTATTATTATTGTTGATAATATTCTCTTTGCTTAATGGTAGAAAGTTGCGGCTTTTTTTTTAAGGTACATTTTATTCAGAATCATCAATATTAGCTGAATCGAGTTGAAACCAAAAATTTCTCTTCAAAAATAGCCATAGAATACAAATAAAATATTACTTTTTGAATATCACCCCCATAAGTCTGTTTTATAGGGTTCAAAAAACCCCATATGTGAAAAAATGGGTTTTGCGAGTTTTTGGCGCTATTTACGATTTTTTTGCAGTTTTTTTAATGCACATTGTTTCTAATGCATGAACTAATACTTTATACTGATAATTATGTGTTCAAATAAATTGTTTAAACAATTTATTATTGTTTTCTAGTAATTTTGTCTTAGAATAGAGATAGAAAATCGCGGATTTTTCAAATATTTGCCACTTTTTGTCTAATTTTCAATTAGAGTGAGGTTAACAAAAATAATTGTTTAAACAATTTATCATCATTGTTAATAATATTATTTTGAATAATGCTAGAAATTGCGTTTTTTCTTAAATCTTCAACTGTTTGTCCACTTTTCACTTGGAGTGAGTTACTATCCAATTTAATATAGAAAAAATATTTGTTTAAATAAATTATTGTTTGTCGTTATCTTCTTCTATATCAATTTTAGATATTTGCGTTTTTTTATGAATTTGATAACTTTTTGTCCATTTTTCAAGTAGAGTGAATTAATAATTAATTAAATTTAACCAAAATAAATGTTTTCACTTGGAGTGTCTTAATAATTATTCAAGTTGAGCAAAAATAATTGTTTAAACAAATTATTATCATTAATAACTATTTTCATCTATAATACTGTCAGATAGTTCCGTTTTTTTCTTGAATTTTTAACTTTTTGTCCACATTTTACTTAGTGAGGTGATAATTAATCCAAGTTAATAAAATTAGTTGTTTAAACAATTTATTATTGTTTATAACTATCTTCTCTTAGATAAATGCTAGAAAGTTGCGGTTTTTTCTGAAATGTTTAACTTTGCTTTGCCTTTTTAGTTATAAACAAATAATAAATAAACATCAGAGACAAACATATTTTAAACAATGTCTATCTTTTTCGTGAAATATGTTCGAATCCAAATTTTTCTTTGCATGCACTTTGCAATAATCTTCTTGTTGTAATTTAAAACAAAACCTCCTAATTATTTCATTCTTTGTTTTTGTCTCTTGTTTAAGATAGCTTTTTCGTTAAATTTTTTTTTTTTGACATTGGGAACAAAGCAAAAATAATTCACTTTAAAAAAAGTACAATACAATTTAAAAAATTATTCTTTTCGAGGTTCACTTATTATTTGTTCATAAGTAAAAAGTCAAAGCAAAACTAAAGATTTCAGAAAAAAGCAACTTTCTAGCATTAGTCTAAGAGAAGGTAGTTATAAACAATAATCAATTGTTTAAATAAGCATGTTTGTTAACTTGCATTATTTGTTACTTCACTAAGTAAAAAGTGGGTAAAAAGTTAAAATTTTCAGAAGCAACCGAAACTATCTTGCATTAGTAATGAATAATATAGTTATAAAGAATAATAATTTGTTTAAATAATTATTTTTACTAAATTGAATTAATTCTTAACTCACCCTAAGTGAAAAGTATACAAATACTTGTAAATTTCAGAAAAAACCGCAACTTAGCACTATTCAAATTGAATATTATTAATAATAATCAATTGTTTAAACAAATAATTTTTTACTTAAATTGATTATTTCACTCACTTCAATTAAAAATGGGTCAAAAAGTAGAAAAATTTGGGAAAAACTGCGACTTTCTAACTCTATTCTAATAGAAAATTGCTAAAAACAATAATCAGTTGTTTAAACAATTTATTTAAATATCTAATTATCAGTATAAAGTATTATTTCATGTATTGGAAACAATTTGCAATTAAAAAAATGCCAAAAAAATCATAATTAGCGCCAGAAACTCGCAAAACCAATTTTTTCACTTATGGTGTTTTGTTGGGACCTTATAAAACAGACTTATGGGGGTGATATTCAACAAGTAATATTTTATTCGTATTCCATGGCTATTTGTGAAAATAAATGTTGAGTTTCAACTCGATTCAGCTAATATTGACGATTCTGAATAAAATTTACGAAAAAGTCTTATTTTCTTATGGGAAATACATGTTAAACTTCATGGGGCTCGCGCCACCTCTAAATATAATTTTTTTCAAAACAAAGAAAATGGATATATTTTTCGTGAATTCGAACAAATTTCCGGGCGATATGCATGAAAATACGAGAAAAAAAATTTGGACCATCCTATTGTATAATTAAAAGATCTTTTCAAAAGCCAAAAAATTTTTATCGAATCAATCAATATTCCCTAATTTAATTTTTTTGATATTTCTATCTGTTTCCTATATTTGGAATACATTTTTGAAATTTTATCCTCCCTTTGGAGGTTTATTTGCACGGAAATCTAATCTCTGTTCATGGTAGTCAACCCATTTCAGTCAGATTAGAGTCGTTTGAGCAACCAAATGAAACTTTTCACTCATTTTGCTTCTGGCTTTGTTTGGTTATTCGTGAATACAATGCACATCATTTTAGCTTTTGCTCTCATCTCTCTCGAGCAGAATAAGGATATTATGTTGCAAACATGTTACAAAAGATTAGACGCTATTCGGACAGTAATGGTCTCGTAATAAGATATTAATGGCTCAACCATCTGTATGGGAATAAAATTTTTTTTTGCTTTCATAATAGTTTAATGTAGGTAGGGAAGAAATAAAATACCCTCTCATAGTCCTTATCATCTTCCACATTTCTCTCTTCATCTGCCCTCCTCACCCTTCCCTTTAATTACCTCCCTACACAGACCCTCTGAAAAAAATCGATTCCTTGCCACTCAAACCCCTTCTTTCAAATCCTCCTCACTTCTTCAATATACTTTCCTTTCGCTCATAAGGTCCTTAGCACAGCACCCTCCCTTACTCTCTTCCTGCCTCTTTCCTTATCCTTTTTAGGCTACAAACCCTCCCCTACTCTAGACCTGTACAATATACGTGGATTCCCCTTGAAAGTTTTGAGCCTCCACCACTCTAAACCCTATGCCCTACATCTATTACTCCTCTCCACACTGTAATTCCTATATCTCTAACCCTTCTGCCTTTCACTATATCTCATCTACCCTCTCACCCGCTGCTCTTGTCTCCTACACTCTAAGCCCCCTCCCCCTCTGTCCTCACTTAAATTGTGCCATTCTCTCTTCTATTCTTGTTATCCTTCATTGGCATCATCTCCCACTCCCAGCTTCTTCCTTCCTCAATCACTCCTATACCACTAACCCTTCTTCCTCCTTCCAGATCTCCTCTATCCCCTCGCCACTGCTTAATATACTCTTTTCTTCCGCTCCTTAGCGACCCTTTCCCTTCATTCCTTTATACTTCCTTTCCAAACCCTCCTCACCTCCTCAATATTATTGATATACATTTATTTCGCTCCTAAGGTCCTTAGCACATCACCCTCCCTTACTCTCTTCCTGCATCTTTCCTTATCCTTTTTAGGCTACAAACCCTCCCCTACTCTATACCTATACCATAAACGTCGATTCCCCTTGAAAGTTTCGAGCCTCCACCCCTCTAAAACCTATGCCCTACATCTATCACTCCTCTCCCCACTGTAATTCCTATATATCTACCCTTCTGCCTTTTCCTATATCTCATCTACCCTCTCACCCGCTGCTCAATATGCTCTTGTCTTCTACAGAATCTACAGTCTACACTCTGAGCCCCCTCCCCCTCTGTCCTCACTTAAATTTTGCCATTTTCCTTTCTCTCTTCCAGTCTTGTTATCTTTCATTGGCATCATCACCTACTCCCAGCTTGTCCCTTCCTCAATCACTCCTATACCACTAACCCTTCTTCCTCCTTCCATATCTCCTCTATCCCCTCGCCAGTGCACAGTATACTTCTTTCTTCCGCTCCTTAGCGAACCTTCCTCACCTCCTCAATATACTTTCCTTTCGCTCCTAAGGTCCTTAGCTCTTAGCACATCGCCCTCTCTGCCCTTACTCTCTTCCTGCCTCTTTTCTTATCCTTTTTAGGCTACAAACCCTCCCCTACTCTATACCTATACAATATACGATTCCCCTTGAAAGTTTCGAGCCTCCACTCCTCTAAACCCTATACCCTACATCTATCACTCCTCTCCCCACTGCAATTCCTATATCTCTAACCCTTCTGACTTTTCCTATATCTCATCTACCCTCTCATCCGCTGCTCAATATGCTCTTCTACACTCTAAGCCCACTCCCCCTCTTTCCTCACTTAAATTTTGCCACTCTCCTTTCTCTCTTCTATTCTTGTTATCCTTCATTGGCACCATCAACTACTCCCAGCTTCTCTCTTCCTCAATCACTTCTATACCACTAACCCTTCTGCCTCCTTCCATATCTCCTCTATCCCCACACCATTGCTCAATATACTCTTTTCTACCACTCCTCAGCGACCCTTTCCCTCTGTCCTCACTTTCGTTCCTTTCCTGTTCTTCTTTCTTTCTCCTCCTATTTTTGTTACCTTCCTCACATTATACTGCCCTCATAAGTATCTATACCGCTTAGGGACCATCCATAAACTGCGTTGCGAATTTGAGACTAGGAGGTGGAGGTAAAGTTACGAAGTTAAATAACGTTCAGTTTCCAAATCATTTTCAGATTTCAGACTATTGGTTTTTTTTGGTCAAAAATTCAACTACTTGGTTAAAAATTCTTTTATTTTTAGGTTAAAGATTCATCTCTTTTGTTTCCAATTTTACTCCTTAAAAAAATCATCTTTTTGGTTCAAAATTTAAATATTTGATTGAATGATGAACTCTTTATTCGAAAATTCATTTTTCTTAATTTATCACTTTAGTGAAAAATTCATATTTTTGGTTGAGAGTGTAACTTTTGTCTTTTTGGTCAGAAATTCAACTTCCTGGTTGAAACTTGAAATACTTTGTTAAAGATTCATTTTTTTTTTTAATTTATAATTTTAGTAAAAAACTCATCTCTTTGGTTGAGAATGTAACTATTTTGTTGAATAATTTTCAATTTAAAATTGTTCTTCTCTAGATGAAAATTCAACTACTAGGTTAAAAATTCAGATTCTCGGATTGAAAATTCAACTGCTTTGTAGAAAATTAATCTTTTCGGCATGAAAATTCAACATTTTGAATAAACATTTTTTCTTTAACTATTTTATATTCAAAATTCGTATTTATTTTGTAGAAAATGAATTTTTTCTTGAAAATTCATCATTTTAGTTGAAAATTCAACTATTTTGTTGTACATTTTTTTTTTTTGAAAATTCAGCTGTTTTTTGCAAAATTTAACTGTTTCGTACAAAATTTAAATGTTTTGTAGAAAATTCAACTATTTGGTTAAAAATTTAATTAATTTTTTTTTTTTGAAAATTAAGCTATTTCGTAGAAAATAAACAGTTTTGTAGATAATTCGTCTGTTTGAAGTATCAACTATTATTTTTGTTGTTGTTGTTAAAGATTCAACATTTAAGTTGAAAATTCATCTCTTTGGTTGAAAATTTAACTCTTTTTCTGGAAATTTCTTTTTTTTTAGTTTAGAATTAATTTCTTGAACTAAAAATGTAACTGTTCCATTTTTGGTTGAAGATAAATATTTTTTATTTAAACTTGGTCTTTTCTAATTCAACGTTCAACAATTTGGTTGAAAATGTATATATTTTGTTGAAAAAAAATTTTTCTGTAGAAAATTAATGTTCTTGGTTTGAGAATTCATTCTTTTTGGTTAAAAATGTAACTTTTTAATCGAGGATTCAACTATTTTGGTTGAGGATTCAACTATTTCGTTTAAAATTGAACTATGTATTTGAAAATTTAACTGTTTTACAGATAACTAACTTTTTTGTTGAAAATTCAACTGCTTTGTGGAAAATTCGTTTTTCTGGCTTCAAAATTCAACAATTTAGTTGAAAATTCATGTATTTTGTGGAAAATTGGTCTTTTTTGGTAGAAAATTAGTCATTTTGATGGAAAATTCATCTTCATGATTCAAAATTTAATAATTTGGTTGAAAACTTATCTTTTTGGGTTGAAAATTAAAGTAGTTGTTTAAAGTTAAATTATTTCATTAAAAAAAAAAATTGTTTAAGATTGATTTCTTTGATTTAAAATTGAAATCATTTTGTTGAAAATGAATATTTTGGTTGAAAATTATTTGTTTCATTTGAAAATTTAACAATTCCAATTTTCGTTACATTTATAAGAGGAAAGTTCAAATGTTTGGTTAAAAATTCTAGTATTTTTTTTTTTAATTGAAAATTTTTGTTGAGGATTCATTTTTTAACTTTAATTTCTTGGCTAACTGATGAACTGCTTTGTGAAAATTTAATTTTTTTAGTTGAAGATTCATAATTTCAGTTGAAAATCTATGTATTTTGTTAAAAATTCGTCTTTTTAATAGAACATTAATCTCCTTGGTGGAGTTCTTTTTTTTCAAATTAAACTACTTGGTTCAAAGTTGAACTACTTTGTAGAAAATTAATTTTTTAAAAGATTCATCTCTTTAGTTGAAGATTTAACTATTTTGTGGAATTTTCATTTTTTTGTTAAACATTAATATTTTTATTTAACTGTTCCATTATAGATTCAAAATTTATCCTTTATAAGTTGAAAATTAATTTATTTGGTAGAAAATCCATGTATTTTGTGGAAAATTCGTCTTTTTGGTTAGAAAATTATTCTTGTTTGTAATAAATTCATCTTTTCGGTTGAAGATTTAACTAATTTATTAAAAATTTTCCTTTCAGTTCAAAATTAATATTTTATTATAGAACATTTATCTTGCGTGGTTAAAAATGAACCTTTTTGTTGAAAATTCAACTTTATGAGCTGAAAATTCACGTTTTTTTTTAAATCTTGTTTCTTGAAAATTCAACTATTTGGTTCGAAATTCCACTCTTTTTTGTTGAATTTGAACCTTTTTTTATTGAAAATTTCACCATTTCGTTGAAATTGTATCTTTTTTGGTCGAAAATTCAACTGTTTTCTTAAATATTCACACTTTTCGGAATTGAAAGTAATCGTCTTTTTGTCTTCACATTCAACTATTCTGGTATAAAATTAACTTTTGTTGAAAATTGATATTTTTGGATTTAAAATTCTTTTTCTTTGTTTCTTTATAAATTCATCTCTTTTGGCTGATTATTCAACTATTTTGTTGAAGATTCGTCTCTCTTGGTTGAATTTAATTGTTTTTTATTTGAAAATAAAATATTTTTTGGTTGACGTATCAACTATTACAGTTTTCGTTGAGAATTCATCATTTTGGTAGAAAATTTAACAATTTTGGTTGAGAGTTGAACTACTATGTTAAATTTTTTTTTGGGGTTCCTTTTGTTGTTGAAAATTTAGTTTTTCTAACTAAAAATTTTACTATTCCATTTTGGGTTAAAAATGTTTTTTCTTCGTTGAAAATTCAACTCTTTGGTGGAAAATTCAACTAGTGTGTTGCAAATTCGTCTCGTTTGCTTGAATTTTCAACTATTTGGATGTTAATGTTAAAAATAAATTATTTTTTCTCTACAATTCTTCGTTTTGGATTGAAAATTTATTTCGACTTGAAATCTTTAGGAGTTTCAAATGTTTCATATTGAATTGAATATGGTATCCACATTAATTTCATTTTAAAAGAAAATTATTTCACTATTATGATGAGAAATCACTATTTTGGGTTAACGGGTAAAACTACGGCCACCCAAATTCACAATTCCTCATCAAGGATATTTTCGATTTGAGATCAACCACAAAATGATCCTCCTCTTTTTCCCTAAGGGTCGTCAGCTTGGCAGTTTGGGGCCATGTGTTTCTTTCCAAGAGAGGCCGCTTGCATATTAGTATTGGCGTGTATGTGTGACTGACTAACCGCAGATGAAGTGATGCACTAGTGTGCGGTGTGCAACAGTAAAAGTCAGCAGACAGTAACATGACGGAAAGACAGACCAGAGAGTGAGCAATCTCTTACGGTTGAATTTATCCCAATCCCGCTCGGTGAACTCTCTCGATCACTCCGAATAATCATCGCACAACAACAGCCCAACAGCCCTCGCTTCATCGCCTTCAACTCCTATCCAAAGAAACATACGAAACAGGCTCTTTCCCTGCAAGGAAAGGGTGAGAGAGAAAAGAAGCGTGTGTAGAGAAAAGAAGCGTGTGTAGAGAAAAAAAAGCGAGTGTAGAGAAAAGAAGCGAGTGTAGAGAAAAGAAGCGAGTG
>CAKNYM010052590.1:75254-90886 GCA_932195095.1 Andricus curvator
TCAGAATCGAAAACGACAATATCGTTTAGAGATTTTATATTAAGGATTCTCATTTTTCTTCTATCAAGAAAACATTTATATTTTTTTCATTATTATAAATTAAATATAATAGAGTAATGTGTGAGTTTTTTAACAAAAAATCGAACCAGGAATAAGAATTTTAAAAGGATGTCGTGGCACTCACTTATCCTTGAAATATTGGCTTCGGAAGTGACGAAGGATAAAAAAAACAATTTTTTCACATGAAAAAAAAATGGTCAAAAATGAATATTTTGGCTTGATTTGAATAAATTTGATAGTCAATTACAATATAAAAAAACATTTGAAAATTTCGGCAGCAGGAATCGATCCCGGACTTTCTAGTGACAAACTCGGAGCGCTACCGCCAGATCTAACCAGGAGCAGAACTTTCGCAGCCCTTTGTTATTATACCACTAAGTCAAAATATTATTTTCTCTTAAAATTAATGGCTACTTTAATTTTGCAATAGTTATTTTTTTACAATTATTTCAATCATTTAAAACAACAAAATACAGATTTTGGCTACTTTTCAAAGAATGCGCTCAATTTTTGCTTACCGAATCAACTAAGAATGTCTTTCCAATGACTCTGTATTATGAATCTTTTGTTTTGTATAAAAATTGTATGAATAATTAATAATTTCTGTCAATTTTAGAAGTATAATAGCAAAGAGTCATCGCAAAAACATACTTAGTTAATTACGCAAGAAAATTCAGCCTTTTCGTTGAAAAATAGCCAAAATCTGAATTTGTTCATAAAAATTGTTTAAATCATTAATAATTTTTATAAATTTGAGAAGTGGCATAGCGAAAAGTGATCGGAAAGATATTCTTAGTTGAATCCATAGAAAAATTGAGCCTGTTTGTTGAAAAACAGCCAAACTCTGAATTCGTTTATAAAAATTGTTTAAATAATTGATCATTGTTATCCATTTCGGAAGTATTATAGCAAAGAGTTATTACAAAGAAATTCTTAGTAAAAAATTCCGTAAAAAAATTGAGTTTTTTCGTTGAGAAATAGCCAAACTCTGAATTTCTTTATGATAATTGTTTAAATCATTGATAATTCTTATAAATTTGCAAAATATCATGGATAAAAGTCATCAGAAAGAAATTCTTAGTTGAGTCCGTAGAAAAATTGAACCTGTTTGTTGAAAAACAGCCAAACTCTGAATTTGTTTATGAAAATGGTTTCAATAATTAATCATTTTTGTCCATTTTGGAAGTATTATAGAAAAGATTCACTGCAAAGACGTTATTTGTTGATTCTGTAAGAAAATTCAGCCTTTTCGTTGAAAAATACCCAAACTCGGAATTTATTTATGAAAATTGTTTGGATCATTATTAATTCTTGTAAATTTGCAAAGTGTAATAGCAAAAAGTCATCAGAAAGACACTTTCAGTTGATTTCGTGAAAAATTGACGTTTTCATAGAAAAATAATCAAACTCTGAATTTGTTCAAGAAAATTGTTCAAATAATTATTAATTATTATCATTTTCAAAGTAACATAGCGCAGAGTCATCGGAAAGACACTCTTCGTTGATTCCGTAAAAAAATTGAGTTTTTTCGTTGAAAAATAGCCAAACTCTCAATTTGTTTATGAAAATGGTTCAAATGATGAATTTTTCTTGTAAATTTGCAGAGTGTCATAGCAAAAAGTTATCATACATTAATTAATTATTTATTATATGGACAACAAACTATTTGGTTGACCCAACTAAATTTGTTGGTTGTTCTAACTAAATATTTTGGTAGATGGAGTCTTTGGTTAATTGAACAATAAAATTTGGTTGCGTTGCAGTTTTTTTGTTCATTCAAATTTATTTTTGAGTATGAGAATTTAATTGAACCCAATAAGAAAATCCGACTATTTTTGATTAAAACTCTTTTTGATTTAAAAGTTTGCTATTATATTTTTGGTTCAGAATTCATCTCCTTTGGTTAACAACTGTACTATTTGGTTCAACATTTCATTCTTTTTTTGAAAATTCTACTATTTTTTTAAAAAGTCATCTTTTTGCTACGAAATTCACATTTTTTTAATTCGTCTTTTTGGTTGAATTCCACTATTCTGTATTTAATTTAAATTCTTTCGTCTTTTTTGGTTAAAAATTCAACTACTTGGTTGAACGTTGAAATACTTTTTTGAAAATTCGTTTTTTTCTTCTTAAAGACTCGTCATTTTAGTCGAAAATTTAACTATTTTTTGAAAATTCTTTTTTTATTGTGGTTGAGAATTAATTTTGTTAACTGAAAATGGAATTATTTCATTTTTTATTGTAAATTAATATTTTTAATTTAAAATTGGTCTCTTCAAGTTGAGCATTTAACTATTTGGTTGAAAATGGAATTATTTATGAATTTTGTTGAAGATTCGCCTTTTTTTTTATTTCAAATTTTTGTCAAAAATGCACCTGTTTTGATGATAAAAAATCTATTTTGATTGAGGGTTCAATCATTTTCTTAAAAATCCGTTTCTTCGGGTTTAATTCAACTGTTTTTGGTTCAAAAAATAGATTTGGTTGTCGAGATATTAACTATTACATTTTTTCTTAAGATTTCATCTTTTTTAGTTGAAAATTCAATCATTTGTTTGAAAATTGAACTGCTATGTTAAAAATTAATTTTTGTCGTTGAAGATTTATCATTTTAGTTAGAAATTCATCTCATTGGTTGAAAATGTAACTGTTTTGTTGAAAAATGATCTTTTTGGATAGAAAATTAATCTTCTTTGTTGAAAATGCATCTTTTGGGTGGAGGAGTCAACTTGAAAATGTGATTTTTTAAATAAAAATTAATTTTCGGAAATGAAAATTAACTATTCCATTTTTGGTTAGAATTTTTTGTCAGACTGAAATTTTTTTTTTGGTTGAACAATCAACTATTTTGTTGAAAATTCGACTTTTTGGATGAATTGAAATATTTTTTTTTATTTAAAATTTTTTTGGGCTGAAATATCAACTATTAAATTTTTCGTTTAGAGTGTATCTCCTTTTATTTGAAAATTCAACTGTTTTTTTGAAAATTTGTCCTTATGTGGATTGAAAATTTAACTATTTTCTCAAAAGTTATACTATTTTGTTGAAAATTCTTCTCTTCAGCTTGCAGTTCAACTGTATTTGTTCAAAAATTCGTCTGGATTGAAAATTAATTTTTTGATGAAAATTCATCTTTTTGGGGTTTAAAAGTCAACTGTTTTCTAAAAAATTCGACTTCTTAAATTGCCAACTTAACTCTATTGGCGAAAATTAGTATTTTTGGCAGAAAATTCAACTATTTGTTTGAAAATTCGTCTGAATTGAAAAAGAACTTTTCTGATGAAAATTCATCTTTTGGGGTTTAAAAGTCAAATGTTTTCTAAAACACTCGACTTCATAACTTTTCAACTTAACTGTATTAGAAAAAATTCGTCTTCTTTGTAGAAAAAACAACTATTTGTTTGAAAATTCTTCTTTCTTGATTGAAAATTAATTTTCTGGTTGAAAATGCATCTTTTCGGGTTTAAAAGTCAACTGTTTTCTAAAATATTCGACTTCTTAACTTGCCAACTTGACTCTGTTGGGGAAAATTCGTCGTTTCGGTAGAAAATTCAACCAATTGTTTTAAAAATCATCTGGATTACAAATTAACTTTTTTTTGTTGAAAATGAATTTTTTTTTTTGTGTAAAAGTGAACTGTTTTCTAAACCATTGGACTTCCTTACTTGCCAACTTAACTCTATTGGCGAAAATTCGTTGCTTTGGTAGAAAATGTAACTGTTTGAAAATTCATCTTTCTTGATTGATAATTAACTTTCTTTTTGAGAATTCATCTTTTCGGATTTAAAAGTCCACGGTTTTCTAAACCATTCGTCTTCTTAACTTGCCAACTTAACTCTATCAGCGATAATTCGTCTTTTTGGTAAAAAAATCTTTTTTGTTTGCAATATATTTCGACTTGAAATCTTAGGAATTGAAAACGTTTCATATTGAATTTAGTATCGTGCCTACATTAATGTTATTCAAAAAAATTTATTCCCCTATTTTTTAATTTTTTTCAACTCCAACATCGTTTTTTGCTCGAGACTAAAGTGAAATATCTCTCCTTTGTTTCAGATAAATATGGAGGCAGTAACATCGACCGATTACGATTCCTCCAACCTAAGTCGCAACTTCAACCAAGTGGGCTTCAATACCTACAATTATTCCCAATTCGAGGAGAAATACAAACCCCAACAAATCTTAAAATACGGCGACGAGTATCTCGAGTACGGAAAAAATTCAGTTAGAATGGGTTCAAATTCAAGGTCTGCTTCTCGTCATCCCCAAGAAATATTTGCCAAGTGCGGGCAACGGTATCCCCGAAGTCTCTCACAACCGGAAAAGCAGCATAATCACTCCTACGAGACAAGATCGAAATCCCAAGAGTCTCGAGAATTGACTTTCTACCAAATCGATCCACCCCTCATGCATGAAAATCAACATACCAAGTGTCATCGATCCACAGACAAAATTATCCAGGGAAAAAAGGAATTAACGTTCTATGAAATAGAAGGTCCTCAGTACCAGGAAAAGAAGGAAGTGAAATTTAGCCAACCGGAAAAAACAGAAAAGAGGGACAAGGTGATTTCTTCGAGACATAGTCATGGGAAATTGGTTCATCAGGAACAGAAAATCTCGACTGGAATTCCGATGAAATCTCAACCAGATGTTAGTGAAAACCAATTACCTAATTATGCTAAAAATCAAAATGGGTTGTTTGTTGAACCTCCGAAGTATAGACCTTTTGATAAACCGCCTAAATACCAGGAGACTCCACCAAAAACTGAACCCCCGCCGAAATATCATCCAGATCCTCCAAAGTATTGTGAGGTCACTAGAAGGCAGGAGGAGTTGAAAGCACAGGTGAGTGGTCGACTGACAATAAATTTTTTTTAAATATTATTAATATTGATTTACGAGTATGAATCCTAATGAGATGATCAATCAGTTTGCGTATTTTTATGTGGTCTATGATATGATGATTTTATGAAGCTCTTCACCTGGGGTGATTGCTAGAGAAATTTATGAGCAACCTATGACGAAGCGGTGTTGTGGAGCGATCGTGTAGCTTAAATATGCAACACGGGAATTCCAGATTGATCTAAAATTTATACCTCCTCCTACACTTCCCTTTCTTGCTTTTCTTATATGAATTCCTTGATCCCTGGTAGTATCACGAGGATAGGACCGAGTGATTTACGCTTACCCCGAGAGGGATTTGGCTTAATGGTATAATAATGATAATAATATTGTTTGGTTTTACAAGGGGAACCTACGACCTTCGGAATTTTGTTTGGATTAATACTCCTCTCAGTAATAGGTTATTACCAAACTTGTAATATACTAAAGTAATAAGATGCGTTTTTTAACAATCCTCGAAAAAACGGCTTTAAAAATTCACGCATGATTAGCGGTCCGAGATTGTAACCGAAAAGTTCGGGCTCGATTCCTGCTGCTGGTATTTTTAGCCAATTTTTTTATTGCGATTAACTAATAAATTCACTTGTTTTAAGCAAAAATATTCATTTTTAACAATCTTTTCGTATAAAAAATTAGTTTTTTCAAGCTTTAGCACTTTTATGCCAAGAAAGTTTTTTTATAGAATATTGTCATTTTCATTTTATCAGCTAAACATTTATATTTTTGTTATGCATCTTATTACTTTAGCATATTACAAGTCGTAGAAGCCCTTTGTTAGTCAAAGTTATGGCTACTCTAATTTTGCAATAGTTATTTTTTTACGATTATTTCAATTATTTAAAACAACGAAATTCAGATTTTGGCTATTTTTCAACGAATACGCTCAATTTTTGCTTACCGAATCAACTAAGATTCTACGAAAAAAACTCTGTACTATGATGCTTTTGTTTTTTATAAAAATTGTTCAAATAATTAATAAATTTTTGTCAATTTCAGAAGTATCATAGCAAAGAGTCATTGCAAAGACATTCTTAGTTCATTACGTAAGAAAATTAAGCCTTTTCGTTTAAAAATAGCCAAACTCTGAATTTCTTTATGAAAGTTGTTTGAATCATTAATAATTTTTATAAATTTGACAAGTAGCATAGCGAAAAGTGATCGGAAAGATATTCTAAGTTGAAACCATAGAAAAATTGAGCCTGTTTGTTGAAAAACAGCCAAATTCTGAATTGGTTTATAAAAATTGTTTAAATAATTAATCATGTTTATCCATTTCGGATGTATTATAGCAAAGAGTTATTGCAAAGACATTGTTAGTAAAAAATTTCGTAAAAAACTTGAGTTTTTTCGTTGAGAAATAGCCAAACTCTGAATTTCTTTATGATAATTGTTTAAATCATTGATAATTCTTGTAAATTTGCAAAGTGTAATACCAAAAAGTCATCAAAAAGACACTCTCAGTTGATTCCGTGAAAAAATTGACTTTTTCGTAAAGAAATAACCAAACTCTGAATTTGTTTAAGAAAATTGTTTGAATAATTAATAATTATTATCATTTTCAAAGTAACATAGCGCAGAGTCATCGGAAGACACTCTTAGTTCATTCCGTCAAAAAATTGAGTTTTTTCGTTGAAAAATAGCCAAACTCTGAATTCGTTTATGAAAATGGTTTAAATGATTAATATTTCGTGTAAATTTGCAGTGTATCATAGCAAAAAGTCATCAGAAATAAATTCTTAGTTGAATCCGTAGAAAAATTCAGCCTGTTTTGTCGAAAAGCAGCCAAATTCTGAATTTATTTATAAAAATTATTTAAATAATTCATCATTGTTGTCCATTTCAGAAGTATTATAGCAAAGAGTCATTGCAAAGATATTCTTAGTTGATTCCGTAAGCAAATTCAGCCATTTCGTTGAAAAATGGCCAAACTCTGAATTTGTTCATAAAAATAGTTTGAAACATAAATAATTTTTGCAAATTTGCGAAGTAGCATAACGAAAAGTAATCGGAAAGACACTCACAGTTAATTCCGTAAAAAATCGAGTTTTTTCGTTGAAAAATAGCCAAACTCTTAATTTCTTTATTAATATTATTCAAATCATTGATAATTCTTATAAATTTGCAAAATATCATGGCAAAAACTCATCAGAAAGAAATTCTTAGTTGAATCCGTATAGAACAATTGAGCCTGTTTGTTGAAAAATAGCCAAACTCTGAATTCGTTTATAAAAATTGTTTAAATAATGAATCATTGTTATCCATTTCGGAAGTATTATATCAAAGAGTTATTGCAAAGACATTCTTAGTTGATGCCGTTAGAAAATTCAGCCTTTTCGTTGAAAAATACCTAAACTCTGGATTTATTTATGAAAATTGCTTAGATTATTAATAATTCTTGTAAATTTGCAAAGTGTAATAGCAAAAAGTCATCAAAAAGACACTCTTAGTTGATTCCGTGAAAAATTGAGTTTTTCGTAAAGAAATAACCAAACTCTGAATTTGTTTACGAAAATTGTTTGAATAATTAATCATTATTATCATTTTCAAAGTAACATAGCGCAGAGTCATCGGAAAGATACTCTTAGTTCATTCCGTAAAAAAATTGAGTTTTTTCGTTGAAAAATAGCCAAACTCTGAATTCGTTTATGAAAATGGTTTGAATGATTAATATTTCGTGTAAATTTGCAGAGTATCATAGCAAAAAGTCATCAGAAATAAATTCTTAGTTGAATCCGTTGTTGAAAAGCAGCCAAACTCTGAATTTATTTATGAAAATTATTTAAATAATTCATAATTGTTGTCCATTTCAGAAGGATTATAGCAAAGAGTTATTTCAAAGACATTCTTAGTTGATTACGTAAGAAAATTCAGTCTTTTTGTTGAAAAATACCGAAACTCTGGATTTATTTATGAAAATTGTTTAAATCATTGATAATTCTTATTAATTTGCAAAATATCATGGAAAAAAGTCATCAGAAAGAAATTCTTAGTTGAATCCGTAGAAAAATTGAGCCTGTTTGTTGAAAAACAGCCAAACTCTGAATTCGTTTCTAAAACTTGTTCAAATAATTAATCATTGTTATCCATTTCGGAAGTATTATAGCAAAGAGTTATTGCAAAAACATTCTTAGTTGATTCCGCAAGAAAATTCAGTCTTGTCATTGAAAAATACCTAAACTCTGGATTTATTTATGAAAATTGTTTAGATCATTAATAATTCTTGTAAATTTGCAAAGTGTAATAGCATAAAGTCATCAAAAAGACACTCAGTTGATTCCGTGAAAAATTGATTTTTTCGTAAGGAAATAACCAAACTCTGAATTTGTTTACGAAAATTGTTTGAATAATTAATCATTATTATCATTTTCAAAGTAACATAGCGCAGAGTCATCGGAAAGACACTGTTAGTTCATTCCGTAAAAGAATTGAGTTTTTTCGTTGAAAAATAGCCAAACTCTGAATTCGTTTATGAAAATGGTTGAAATGATTAATATTTCGTGTAAATTTGCAGAGTATCATAGCAAAAATTCATCAGAAATAAATTTTTAGTTGAATCCGTAGAAAAATTGAGCCTGTTTCGTTGATATATTATAATTATTTGTTTACAATGCAATCCCAAATGTAAAAACCGGCACCGGCCTTTTTGACCTCTGGTGTAAATAAGTCACTGAATATTATAATTGTTTGTTTACAATGCAATTCCAAGTCTGAAAACCTGCAGCGGTGTTTTTGGCGTCCGGTGTAAATACGTCACTGAATATCATGATTGTTTGTTTACAATGTAATCCCAAGTGTAAAACGCTCCCGATTAACTCATCACTGATCCTGATCATTTTCAGGAAAAATGGCCAAACATTGAATTTGTTTAAGAAAATTGTTTGAATAATTAGTAATTATTATCATTTTCAAAGTAACATAGCGCAGAGTCATCGGAAAGACACTCTTAATTCAGTCCGTAAAAAATAGAGTTTTTTCGTTGAAAAATAGCCAAACTCTGAATTCGTTTATGAAAATGGTTTAAATGATTAATATTTCATGTAAATTTGCAGAGTATCATAGCAAAGAGTCATCAGAAATAAATTTTTAGTTGAATCCGTAGAAAAATTGAGCCTATTTCGTTGATATATTATAATTATTTGTTTACAATGCAATCCCAAGTGTAAAAACCTGCAGTGGCCTTTTTGGCCTCTGGTGTAAATACGTCACTGAATAGTATGATTGTTTGTTTACAATGTAATCCCAAGTGTAAAACGCTCCCGATTAACTGATCGCTGATCCTTATCATTTTCAGGAAAAATGGCCAAACATTGAATTTGTTCAAGAAAATTGTTTGAATAATCACTAATTATTATCATTTTCAAAGTAACATAGCGCAGAGTCATCGGAAAGACACTATTAGTTCAGTCCGTAAAAAAATTGAGTTTTTTTGTTGAAAAATAGCCAAACTCTGAATTCGTTTATGAAAATGGTTTAAATAATTAATATTTCGTGTAAATTTGCAGAGTATCATAGCAAAAAGTCATCAGAAATAAATTTTTAGTTGAATTTGGCCTCTGGTGTAAATACGTCACTGATTATTATGATTGTTTGTTTACAATGTAATCCCAAGTGTAAAACGCTCCCGATTAACTGATCACTGATCCTTATCATTTTCAGGAAGAGAGAAGCCGACGGCTGACTCTGGGTATCGGGGGTGGTGTTGTTGCTGCAAGAGGGGGAAACCTGCATACAGTTGAGGCGCCTGCTAACATGGCCAGTATCACGCCGACAGCGCGCGAAGCAACACGGGGAAGTGCTGTTGCGTCCCGTCAGCTCAAAAGTCAAAAGTCCTCCACCATAAATAAAGATGACCCCTCAGCCTCCAGAGATGACCTCGAGTCGTCTCGAATTTTCGAAAGCATAAAACCCACTCGTCCCACCACTTCTGGTGGTACCGACACCACCACTGACAAGTTCAAGGGCACCGTGGATTCCCTCCTCAAGGCCACCGAAACCACCCAAGGTCGATCTAGTGAAAAGCCCCTCCTGAAAAGTGAAAAACCCAAAATTCCCATCGACCTTGGGAAACCCCAACCCTCGGAGAAGATGAAATCCGTCCAGGATTCGGTCTACAAGCACGAGGCTTCCAAATCCAAAATCAGCCACGAACCTTTGGCCTACAGTGGTTACAAGGTGGAGAATATCAAGTATTATGGAGAACTGAAAGGCTATGATTTTAAGTCTTATGGGAATATTGACAAACCGACAGGTTCGGCTCATGAAAAAAGTCATCAGAACTCTTCTTCCGAGAAGGGATACCAAGTTGACAAGTGCCAGGCCAACAAGGCCCTTCAGGGTTACGCGAAGGGTGGCCAGCCGGAGAAAAGTGTTTATAGTGAAAAGTATGGTGATCATTATTATGTTAGGGGGTCCCATGGGAAGCCCCAGAACCCCTATCAAGTGTACCAGGAGACCAAGTACTCATATAACGTGAGTGGGACACCAGGAACACCAGCACAGGCGAGCGCAGCCGCAGCTTTCTTTGCAAGGTGAGTCACTTGGATCTGATTTTGGATTAGGTATTTCTGGAGACGGTGCTTTCGCATAGTTTCTCATAGTTTATGATGATTCGTGTTTTCTTAGGTTAGGCAGCTTTGGAAAATAGAGGATCATATGATTCGATGTGCCGACCAGTGGTAGAATGTCAGAGGTGCAAACAGTTTTCGATCTTCTGGTCTATCAAAAAGCTCCTTCATTGAGCTATATTCAAAAACTGTTTATAAAAATAAACAATACGAAATATTTTTCGATTGATCCAATAGCAAGCATCATCAGCTGGTAATAGGTTTTTCTGTCAGAAGTATATTAAAAAACCACCAGCTGTTCTTCAAAAAACTCATGCGTTTAACGAAGTTTGTTAGGTTGTATAAGATGTACAAAACATCTTACATTTTGAAAAAGAGCAGAAAAATTGGTAAAAGAATCAAAAGAGAGAGCATACCTGTGGATTGGAAGAATTTTATTTACATTATGGTGGAGTACTTACATACGATTTCACAGATAGAATATCTGCGGATTAGGCATGGTATGTGAGTACTCCACCGTAATCTATAAAAAAAAAATTTCAAACAAAAAATTTCAAAGGGAACAAATTGGTTAAATTAATTGCTGATATTTGAAAATGATTAATTTTTAATGACGTTCCAAGATCCTAATTTAGGAATACTTCAGTTTTAAACAAAGTCAGAAATTGTTTAATTTTTAACACTTCAAGTTTGAATTCACTTATTATGATAATTTCAAATTCAAGATCATATCATTTTCAACGTTTTCAGAATAGTTAAACTTTGAAGTTTCACAAATTAAAAATTTCTCAATTTTGAACGTTAAACATGAAGTAATTTTTTTTTACATCATTCTAATTTTTTTGTAAAAAAATCTATCACTTTGAAAACAAAATCACTGAATGTCACTTTATACTTCATGATATGATACTCATTAATAATATGTTTATCACTTTGAAAATTTCTGTCCCTTAAATTTAAAATTGTACTTTTAATTGCGCAATTCAAAAACAATTAAATTTGTGAAACCATGAAATTAAAGTTTTTTTGCTTCAAAAGCTTAAATTCGAAAATATTTGGTTCGAAATTTTTTACATTATTTGAATTGTATAATTTTAGATTTAAATATTCTAAATTTTTTTGGTTTCAATTTTAAACGTACATTGTTTTGTTTTTTAAAGTCTTCAAAACCGTAGAATATCAAGTTAAAAAAATTGACAGTTGTATAATTGTCAGTTTAAGGGATTTGTAATTCAAATTTCTTGAATTAAATTCCTCCAGAATAAATTCAAAACAGTGAAAAATTAAATTAATTTTTTATTTGAAAATGTGCAATAATATTGTACATTTCAAAAACAGTTTAAAATAAAACCAATACCTTCTCATTAGGATGCGAATGTAAAAACAATTTCCAGTTTCTTATATTGGAATCGTATATAACAATCTTGTTTTGTATTATTTTTATTAATTTTTAATTTTCAAAATCTAATATCCTAAATATTTCGATGTTTAATTGACGATTTTTTTAAAGAATTGTTTAAAATTGAAAAATATTTTATTGTAGAATTTCAAGAGTTAATAATAATTCTAAATAAACGGTTAAAAACAAACGATCTGAAATTAAAAAGTTAAAATAAAAGTAAAAAAGTTTTGATATCATAATTATTCTTGGTGACTAAACATTTTTTTCAGTTGTAAATAATGAAGTTCGGATTCCTGTCATTTTCAACTTTCCGTAGTAGAAATTTTTTCATTTTTAATAAGAATGACGGTTAATTGATTTTTCGATATTAGAAAAAAAAAATTCTAATAAATTTTAATGTTAAATTATAATATTTTTGTATGTAGTAACAATTTAAAATTCTGGGATTTCAGAAGCTTTGACTTTAAAATATTCAAGTTAGTTTTAAATTGAAAAAATTTTATTTTTAATTGCTTCGAATCGCAAATTATTTAAATTTAAAAGTCCAATATTAAATTATTTAATTTTGAGCGCTTTTAATGAAAAATGATACAATTCTAATTTCTTTTAGTTTTGAATCATCCATTTTTCAAAATTTTAATCTACAAATATTTAATTTTCAATATTTTGAAATTGTCCTATTTTCGAAATTTAAATCTGAAATAATTCAATTTCGATATTCTTCAATTAAAAATAAATTTGTTCAATTTTGAACGCTTTGAATTAGAAATAATACGATTTAAAATCCTTTCTAATGAAAATCTCCAATCTTCCAAATTTTTTCAATTTTTAGAGCTTCTGATTTAAAATATTTTAATTTCAAATACTTTAAATTACAAACTATATAATTTTAAACGCTTTTATTTAGAAATGATACAAGTTCAGTTCCGTTTTATTTCATTCGAAATATTGTCCTTTTTAAAAATTTTTACTTAATATAAAATTGTTTGATTTGGAATGTTTTCAATTCAACATCGTTTAATATATTTTTTTTAAATTTCAAGCACTTTCAATTTGAAATTATTAATTACGTTTACAAAATTTTTAAACCCTGATATTTAGAAATTTGTGTGATAATGGATTTTTAAATTGTTTATATTAATAATGTTAGGAAATACAAATACAGAATTGCTTAGCAATAAATACAAAATAACTTCTATAAATTTCTGAAAATGAGGATTGCAATAATGATTGATTGTTATGATTATTATGATTATTATGGCAAGCATCCTTTTCAGAGGGAACCATTTCGTTGCTCTTTAACATCTTAATAAAAGCTTGTTTAAAAAAAACTTAATATATATTTTAGAAGATTGGAGGATGAGAGGATTATGTTGAGGAAGATGTTGATGAGACCGAAATTGATGACTAAAGTTGTGAGACTATAGTTGATCACTTCAAACTATGAGTCGAAAATTTATGACGTAATGACGGGTTTCAAATTGATTACAAGGATTTGAAATTGAGTTTATGGCTTTAGGAAATTATATGATAATTTTGAAATAAAAATTAGGAAATGATCACAAGACCTTTTTTTTAACCCTTTCATAATTTTTTGCATACTTTTAAAAATAAAGATTAAAAAAACAACTTTATATATTATTTTCCAAATTAAAAATAATTGTTATATAATATTAAGCGGTGAGAAACAATTCTCTATCAAATAATATAAATTTAAAAAAAAATCTAATTAGAGATATCACTGAACCAATTGATTAAATTATGTATACAGATTAGTGATGTTTTTTTAATAACCCTGTAGATTATTTTCGGCTATTAGACCAAGATTTGTTGAAAATACGTTTCTTGAATTATTATTTTTTAAATCAAACATATTAATGTATATCTGTTTGCGATAAAAAACACGCTACAAGCGAGCGGAAACATAGGAAGAAACAAGATGGCAATAAAAATAGATTACGGCGAATGTAATTGTCTTCTATTGGAAAATGCCGCAGTTGACAATTTGTTTTTAAACTTTATTTTTAATAATTGAGTTATTTCTGTTCTTTAATTTATTTATAAGTTCGTTCGTAATAAGATCTGCTTTTCTTCCTAAGTCAGCTTTTTGTCATAAGAAAATCACAGATTCTTTTGTGATCATTATCATTTGACTAGTAATTATCGTGGCCCAACTCACCAAAACTGTAACCTAACAAAAAAGTCTTGTTTTAAGAAAGTTTTTCTTTTTAAGAAATAAAGTAAAAAATTGAAAGTAAATTAATCTAATCCCATGATAAAAATGGTAGCAGATATAATTGTCTGTTTTGTGGAAAGCGAAGGGTTAGAACTTAGAAGCACTTGGACTTGGATGCGAAAGTGAAAACCACGTCAAAGGAAGGGATTATGAATTCCAGTAGAGCAAGGGATGGCAGAAATTCTCGAAATTCCCTTTGACTAAGTTCTAGCCTCTTTCGGTCCCGCAATCCTGCTTACTCTTTCACGTAAAAGATATAGACAGACACATAGAGAAATTCAATCCACGTAAGAGTTAAAAAAGATGGCGAGATACTACTCAAAAATAAACATTATCAACACGAAACTTCGACACTTTTCATAATTAACATGTGTAATCTCCCACATATTCTCATAAAAAGCAAACATAAAAAATTCACATTTCATTTAATGGGAAACGTAATTACAAAAGTCTAATTCCGTCAGAAAATAAACTATATCAAAATTCTCGTCTCAAGTAATTTTGATTGTAAATCTCTCTTACCAAATTAATTTGATACATCAGATTATTCTAATAATCATCCATTACTTTCTGCAATTATGATCAATTTTCATTTAAAAAATTTACTTTTACATGACAAAAATAATGTTTTAACAAAGGAGTTCAATTTTCTATAAAAAAAGACGAATTTTCAACAAAATTGTCAAATTCAACAGATTAATAATCACCTAAATAGTTTTCTCATTTTGAAACAAAAAATATAAAATTTCAAAAAAAAAATGAATTTTTAAACAAAAAAGACGAATTTTCAACCAAGAAAGATTCTTTAGTCAAGAGAGGGAACAAACCCCAAACTGTTGAATTTTGAGCCCAAAAATATGAATTTTCAACAGAAAAGTACATTTGTAACCCAAAAAGACGAATTTTCAACAAATGAATTAATTTAAAAAAAAAATAAAAATTGTTGAATTTTCCACAAAATAATACGTATTTAAGCTAAATGGAATAGTTAAAATTTTAGTTCAAAAAATTAATTTTTTATCAAAAAGCAAATTTTCCACAAAACAGTTACATTTTCGCTCAAAGAAACGAATTTTCTACTATAATTATAAATCTTTAACCAAATAAAAATAACTTTCAACAAAATAGTTCAACTTTTAAAAAAATATTAATTTTCAATCCAGAAGATTTATTTTCTACCAATAAAGTCGAATTTTGACCAAATACTTAAATTTTTAACCAAATAATTGAATTTTCAACTAAAAAAACAAAAGCGAATTTCAACAAAATTGTTATATTTCGAACCTAAGAGATAAATTTCAAACTAAAATTATGAATCTTCAACAGAAAAAAAATGTGTATCAAAGGAATTTTACGTTTAACTAAATAGTTGCATTTTCAAGCAAAAGAAGATGAATTTCCAACAAAAATGTAATAATTAATTATTTATTATATTATTATAGATTAGCAGTTCGAACTCGAAAGTTCA
>CAKNYM010052590.1:95886-132177 GCA_932195095.1 Andricus curvator
AAATGGTCTGAATTTAAATCCGCTCCCCTATACGATCTTATATCGAATATTATTATATCTTATATCTTATATTATATCTTATATCTACTCTTATATCTTATATTATTTACCAACAAATATTTTTATTTTAAATCAATAACAATTAAAGTCATTAGTCAATATTTCACCAAAAAAATAAGAATTATCAACAAAATACTTAATAGTTGATATTCCACCCAAAGAATATTTTAATTTCAAATAAAAAACAGTTAAATTCAACCAAAAAAGACGAATTTTTAACTAAATAGTATAATTTTTAACTGAAAATTTTTTCAACTAAAAAATTTAACTTTAAAGCAAATATTTGAGTTTTAAACCCGAGAAGACAAATTTTCAAAAAAATTTTGAAGTTTCAGCATAAAAGAATGAAATTCTAACAAAATTGTTGAATTTTCAACAAAAAATGTGATATTAGACCTTTCAACCAAAAATATATGGATTTTCAACAAAATAGATGAATTTTCAACGAAAATGATGAATCTTCAACAGGAATAGTGGAACTTTTAGGTGAAAAAAATAATTTTTTACCAAACAAAAATTAATATTCTAGAAGATTAACAACTTCCTAGGACGAACAGAAAATATTGTAGAAAACCAACATTTTTTCAAAATTTTATTGTTAATTTTTTTTTTAATTTATTAAAAATATTAGTTATAATTTAGTTACAATTTTAACGTGGTAACTATTTTTTAAACCTTAAAACAATGATATTTTTGGAATTATCATCATATAATAAAACAAAAAATTATATTTTTTTATTTTTGTCGGATTTTTAGCAAAACAGAATATTTTTTTTCGATCAACCATTTTTAGTTCTTATTCAGCATCTTCATATCTCGGTATTGAGATTTTATTATCGCCAAAAATTGAAAATTCGTTTTCTAATCGCTATCAAATCCGATTTTTAAAAGTCATTAAATTTTAGGCTCAAAATTCTCAGTAGATTTTCTCGTAATTGCTTAAATTTTGTTACATCAAACTTTCTCTACCCGTATTCAAAAATTTTATATTTCAGAAGCATGATTTTATTTTTCATCTGTATATTGATTTTTTTATCGCAAGCCGCAGTTAAGCCTGATCCAATTTTTATGTTCCTGTCACTTTGAAATTGTCAACTTTCACATCCATTTCCTGGAACATGGTTCACTTTTTTTTATCAAACATTTTCGGTATCAGTTCAACAACACTTCCGCTCGAAAGTGGGCATTTGTTTTATCTCTAAATAGTGATTTTGATTTTACAGAACGTTTTTTGTTTTTTGAAAAATTCTCATTTTGTTTCCTATCTAGTTCTGTTCTGCATCATTCAATCGATTTTGAGAATCGGATCATTCTGATCCACAATTTGCTAATAAAATTAATCATCTGACACTTTCTGTGAGAGTGTGTTAAATTTTCACAAATAAAATTTTTCTAATAAGTGAAAAACGAAGGAAATTAAGAAAGCTTGTTTCAGAAAAGTTTTCTTAAATAGCCGTTTACTCGCGAAAGTAGGTGAAAATTGGAGAAAAGTTTGTCAAGTTTGTGGACTTTGTCATCGAATTTGTCGTTTCTTAAATACAAGTTGTTGACTCGTTCTTTAAGTAAGACTAATCCCTCGAACGGGAGAGTCGAGTAATAAATTCCCAGCCGGCAATAAAAACTCTAGAAGGGCTCTGCCCAAGTCAAACTTCGTTAGGAGCCTCGAGGAAGACTTTTACAGATCTTGTTAAAGCTTCCCAGGAAGCAACTCAAAAGATCCGGATATCAAAAGCTGCAACTCCTAATGATCAGGTTTTTTATTGTAAAATAAAAAATGGCCCAAAAGTTACTCTTGCTCATCATGTGTCACGATTTTATTTCGAGTTTCGAGTTTCTTTAACAACCTGAAAGGTTTCAAACTTTTTAATTTAAATAAACTTTAAAGACCATATCTAAAGATCTGTTGATCTACTGATAACTACAACATTTTGGGATAGTTTCCTAGACTGATCAATAACCTTTCTTGAATCATATTATCAGGCCTCACAGACCCGTCCCTATATCCCCTATTGTACCCTATATTCAGTTAAGGTCCCTAAAGTACCCTTTTTTTCAAGATTTGGTCCCTTTGATATCCTATGTCACTTTTCTTTGAATAAATTAACTCATGGGTTAATCACAGCCCTATGCATCGACCGTGTAGGTTAGACATGCCCAACTCGGGGAAATTCCCTGCGAGAACACATGTTTCACGTCCCCTACTCTTTCTCCTAGAGAGCGAGAGAGGTGGTAGACGCATGCGCGTGGTAAACGCATGCGCGTGGTAGACGCATGCGCGTGGTAGACGCATGCGCGTGGTAGACGCGTACGTCACAAAGTAGAGATTCTCCCACGCGTCTACCACCTCTATCGCTCTCTAGGAGAAAGAGTAGGGGACGGGGACCATGCGTTCTCGCAGGGAATTTCCCCGAGTTGGGCATGTCTGGTGTAGGTGTATGTAGTAGTCGATTTTCTTAGCATCCGGGCCAGTGAACTAATCCGACAGTTGGCGCTCCGATCAGGACGGCTGACTTTTGCATTTCAATGCCTGGGAGAAAAGCATAAAATAATAAAAAACTTGGAACTGTTTCCAAATTTTGACCGGAAATATTTTTTTTTAGTATTAATAAGCATAATAGTAATGAATCATTCTAAAATCGTCACGGAAACTAGCAGCTGAATGGTGGTAAAATGAAATACTTGGATCAGCATTCTGAGATTTTAAATTTTATGTTCTATCATAGTTAATTTTGTGTTTTTATTAAAGAATTGTTAGAATTTGAAAGTTTGTAATTTTTCTAGTATACCATTAAGCCATTTCCCTTTCAGGGTAGGCGTGACACTACCCGATTCGGGTAGTGTTTCTAAATTATATATAATTGTTATTTCTATACAATTTTTGTCAAAATTATGAATGATTTAAATATATAAATTCTCAGTTATGAAGATTTATTAAAATAAATAAATATAATTGAAATAAAATAATTAATAATATAATATTTTTTTATTATTATTTCAGGGTGGCCGTTTTGATCAAGGAAAAAAATTCCCGGTCATTTCTCGGTTTTTTTCAGGTTTACAAAAAAAGTTAGATGACATCTTTGCTGTTTTATCGATATATGTCGTTTTTAATTAACCCAACTATTATAATTGTAAAGAAGATTTTTTTTATTGGCATTAGGTTCGATAATATTTACTTGCTTTGTGTTCTGCAATCAATAAAAAAATATATATTTATTTTTAAAGGAAATAAAAATTAGAATTTTTATTTTTGGTCCCGGACTGACTCACTGGACTCGTCAGTAAGGCTATGTGAATCAGTCCTACCTTATACATTTTAATAGATCTAAATTCATTATACTATATATTTTACAAAACCACATTTTTTAAGTTTGTTTGTGATTTAAAAATAATAAAAAAATATATATATAAATCCACACTATCATTTTCAATTCTCTTAATTGAAGAATGAATCAACAAATTTATAGATTTTCAAAATTATATCTCTTGAAGCAATTTTAACTTAGAAACATTAAAAATTGAAAGATTAAATTTTTTTCAACTGAAAACTTTTTAAAATAGAATTAAATTATATTAATTTTCGGTCCTTAAAAGTTAATAATTGTTCAATTGTTATTCATACACCAAACATTGTTTTGAAATCTTTTTTAAATGTTCTCTCAAAATTATTATTTAAATAAAAAATCATACAAAATTTTTCCAGGAATCTTAAGAAAATTGTTGTATCATCTTGAAACCTCTCAAAATCCTCAAACAGCTTCAAAATTTTAATTCAAAAGATTAAGAAATCTACATTTTGTTAAAGATTTTTTGGAATGTTTTCAAATTTCTAATTGTTTTGAAATTCTTTTAAAAATTCGAAGTTTTTTTTCAAATAATCCTAATTTTTTCTAAAACTTTTATTAAATCCTGGAAAATTAAAAAAAAGAATCACTTAAAATGTCTCAAATTATTTTTTGACAATTATGGTTGCCTTTTTAAATCCTTTTTAATATTCTGTTAAAATTATTTTTTTTAATAAAAAGTTATTTAAAATTTTCGCAAGAATCTTAAATACGTTTTTAATATCTTCAAACTTTTCAAAACCCTTAAAAAGCTTCAAAATTTCATTTTGAAATCTACAAAAATCTATGTTTTGTTTTGATAATTTTTTTGGATCTTTTCAGGTTTAAAATTATATTTGAATTTTTTCAAAATTTCTAAATATCTCTTCAAATTACTCGAATTTTTCGTAAATGAATAATTGTTCAACTGTTATTTATACCAAAAAAAATCAACAATTTCACTTACGAATAAAAAATTGTTGAAAAAGAACAATTAAAATTGTAACATTTAAAGATTGAATTTAGCTCTCTGAAATTTTATTTAATTTATAAGTGATCATTTTATATAAGCAGTCAAACCTTGCTGAATATTAAAGAATTGATCTTTTTATTAATTAAAAATTTCCAAATTGAATTCTTTTGAAATATTTTAGGGTATTTTTAAAAATTCCTATAAATTTTCAATAGATCTCAACAATTTGAAAGGATTTTTAAGATTTTACGTTATTTTTAAAGATTTCACGGATTTCTTCTAATTTCTTAGATTTCTTCTAATTCTGAATACATTGGATTTTTAAAAAAAATTTATAGTTTTTATTTCATTGATCCTAAGGATCAATTGATAAAATGATCGAAGGATTTGAAATATTTTAAGATATTTTTTCAAATACCTTGGCATTTTCAAGAACTTTAAACAATTTTTCAGGATTTCGAAAGGTTTTAAAGGATTTGAAATGTTTTAGATTATTTTAAAAGATTGCAAAGAAATTTTTAATTGATTTCGGTAATTTAATGGGACTTCAAAGGATTTGAGATATTTGAGGGTAGTGTAAAATATTCCAATGCGTTTTCAAGGGCTTTAAAAAGTTTCAAGGGATTTCAAAGGATATCAAAGGATTTGAAATATTTTAGGAAATTAAAAAATATCCCCAGAAATTTTTTATTTATTTCAATAGATTCCAAGGCATTTTCAAGAGTCTTAAATAATTGCAAGGGTTTTAATCATTTTAAGGGATTTTAATATTTTAATGGATTTCAAAGAAGTTATTCACAAGAAGTGAGGATTTTTGTAGGGTTTCAAAAAATTGAAGAGATTTTCAAATATTTTTTGCAATTCATTTGGAATTCGCCCTGAATTATTATTAATTATTCCTGAATTCTTTTAAATTATTTAGAATTCTTCGAAATTCACTCAATTTTACTCAATTCAATGGATCCCTAAAAAGTTTTTGTTTAATTCATCTTGAAGTCTTTTAAACTCACCTTAAATTCGTAGGCATTTCAATAAATTCTTTTGAATGCCCTTTTAATTTTTCTGAACTCAATTCAAACTTACTCAATTTAATTATTTGTTTCATATTTTTTAGTTGTTTTCAATTCACATGATTGCTTATTAAATTCAGCTTGATTTTTCATGAATTTCATTGAATTCTTCTTATTTCTTTAGAAATCTCTTTCTTTACTGAAATCGATGGCATTTTTTAAATATTTTTTAAATTATTTTGAATTCATTTAAATTCTTTTAAATTGGTTTTCAGTCATTAGTCACTTTTTTGTTTATAAATTAGTAGGGTTTTCAAGATTTGAAGAGATTTGAAATTATTTTTTGGAATGCGCCCTGAATTCTTATCAATTTATCCTGAATTCTTTTAAATTCTTTGGAATCCCCTTGAATTTTTCTAAGCTTATTTCCAAGTTACTGAATTCAATGAAGTTTGTTCATATTTTTAAATTGTTTTCAATTCATTTTAATTTTTTTCAATTCACCTTGAATTTTTATGAATTTCATCGAATTCACCTTTTTGGTTGAAAATTCGTGCATTATGTTTATAATTATCCTTTTTTGATAGAAAATTAATCTTTTTGGTAGAAAATTATTTTCTTTGGTTGGAATTTTCTTATTATTTTAAATTAATTTTTTGAACAAAAAATGTAACTGAATTTTTTGTCGAAATTTTTTTTTTTATAGACTTTTAATCTTTTTAGTAGAAAATTCATTTGTTTGGTTGAAAATTTAACTATTTCGTTGAAAATTTATTTTATTTAGTTGAAAACTTAGTTCTCTAACTTAAAATAATCTATTCTATTTTTTTGTTAAAAATTTTTCTCATTTCGTTGAAAATTCATCTACTTTGTTGAAAATGTGTCTTTTTTGGTGCAAAATTGATCTTTTTGGTTGAAATTTTCATTTCTTTGGTTAAAATTAGTTTTTTACTAATATATATACCATTAAGCCATTTCCCTTTCGGCGAGCCTCAAGGGGTAAGCGTGATACTACCCGATTCGGGTAGTGTTTCTAGGTGGATAGTTTCTTGTAGTAAATAACTACAAGTGTGGGCTCACCACACCCACCACCGCCAACAGCAACGCAGTAGTATCAGACGGTCACCCATCCAAGTACTAACCGCGCCCAACACTGCTTAACTTCAGTGATCTAACGGGAACTGGTGTTTCCAGCGTGGTATGGCCTAATAACTAATAATTCAACTAATTCAGTTTGTGTCGATTTTGTTTATAGACATTTAATATTTTTGGTTGAAAATTCATCTGTTTGTTTAAAAATTTATTTCTCTAACAGAAAATTACACTATTATATTTTATATTGTAAATTTGTCTTTTTTGGTGGCAAATTAATCTTTTTGGTAGAAAATTCAACTATTAGGGTTAAAATTCCATTAAAAATTAAAATATGTAGTTGAGAATTCATTTGTTAAAAATTATTCTTTTTTGGTAGGAAATTAATCTTCTTGGTAGAAATTTTATTTCTTTGGTTGAATTTTTTTTCCAATTGAAAATTAATTTTTTGTACTAAAAATTGTAATTATACCCTTTTGCGTCGACATTTTATTCTATGGAAATTTAGTCTTTTTGGTTGAAAATTCATACGTTTGGACGAAAATTTAACTATTTCGTTGAAAATTTGTCTTTTTTATATAAAATTCATCTTCTGTGTTGAAAATTCAACTTTTTAGTAAAAAATTAATTTTTTTTATTGATGATGCATAATTTCAGTTAAAAATTCACTTCTTTGGTTAAAAATTTAACAATTTTTGTTGACAATTCTTTTTTTTTTTTTTTTGTTGAAAATGAATTTTTTTAAATAAAAATGTAGCCATTTCATTTTTGTTAAAAATGGCTCTTTTTCAGTTGAAAATTCACTCATTTTGTTGAAAACTCGTCTTTTTTCATTTGAAAATTCAATTATTTTGGTAGGAAATGCATTCTTTTGGGTTGTAAATTAAACTTTTATTTTTTTAATTCGTCTTCATGACCTAAAAGCTCAAATTTTTTTATGAGATTTTTTTCTTTATTGATTGAAAAATTTTTTCTTGGTTGAAAATTCAACTCTTTTTTTGAAAATTCGCATTTTTTGGTTTAACTTAACAGTTTTTTTTATTGAAAATTGAAATATTTTCTGGTGGAAATATCAACTATTCCACATTTTGTTGAGAATTCATTTTTTTCAAGGATTCATTAGTTTGGTTGAAAATTTAACTATTTTGTCGAAAATTCCCTTTTCCTTGGTTGAAAATTAATTATTGCAACCAAAAATTTAATAATAAAATTTTACATTAATAAATCTTATTTGTGGGCGATTCAAAACCAATCTATTTAGATTATTACATTTTCACAAATAGGAAAAAGAAACAATCCAAAAAATTTCTTAAATGTCTAAAATTCCTAATATTTAGTGCATTCTTCTTAAAAAAATTTTAAATAAAAAGATTTCTTTCATTTTTGTCAGTTTTGTTATGCACACAAATAAGAAATAATCTAAAATGGCGCCATGCGCTTTTTAATAATTGGATAAAGACGATATTGACAGCCTGATAATGAAAAATTAGATTCGAAAAATAATTTAAACATAAAGAAAAATAAAAAAAATGAAACGGAAAAAGGAAATATAGAATGTATTAATTTAACGAAACCAGTAACGAGAAGGAACGAAGTATGCAGAAAAAAAATATAGAAGAATTAAAAAAAAAAAATGAAACAGTGGAAAAAGGAAATAGGGAAGGTAGTAATGTAACCAAACCAGTAACGAGCACCAGCAGATTAAAATGAAAACTGAAGTGTGACATAATTACCCGAGCATTGCAACACGTAAGCGAGCACGTCCGACATTATAATTACAAACTACTCTTTTACACGCGCGTTAACTTTACCGTCACCCTCGGTCCTTTGCGTAATTTCGATCCAGTCAATTTTTAATAATCGACCAACACGTTCCACTCATTAAGATTTCACGATACAGTTCTGATCATCTTTTATGGATGAGTTTTTTCACAAAATGTATTATAGTCACCTTACTTAGAAAGGGGGTAATTATAGGGGCGATCTTTCCTTTCGAGATGAATCTATGATTGGTTCTTACTTTTTTCTTTTTGAATAATAATATTATGATGAATAATATACAGGGTATCCAAAAAGTAACGAAACACCTAAATAATTTTCCAGGTAAAATATTTTTTAACGAGGAATCCTGTGGTGACCTTGAGTTTGACCTTGAGCTTGACCTTCAAGGTTAACTTTGTTTTTAGGTGGAAACCCCTATTTTAGACAACGGCAATCGAAAGAGCGGGAAATTTTACGTCCAAACATGTACTCAGGTCATGATTCAAGGACGACCTTGAACTTCAGCTGAAGGTTATTAGGCTTGACTCAGGCATGGAGCGGGTCCAATTTGTACTGTTGCGGCTCAGGTGTTTACGAAAAACTTCGAGGTCATTCTTGACCTTGAAATTGACCTTCAAGGTCAAGAAAGCAGTACAGATTGGACCCGATCCATACCTGGGTCAAGCCTAAAAACCTTCAGCTGAAGTTCAATGTCATCCTTGACCCATGACCTGAATACATGTTTGGACGCAAAATTTCCCGCTCTTTCGATTGCCGTTGTCAAAAATAGGGGTTCCAACCTAAAAAAAAAAACAAGTTGACCTTGAAATAACCTTGAAGGTCAATCTGAAGGTCAAATTCAAGGTCACCACTGGATTCCTCGTTAAAAGTTACTTCAAGAATGACCTTGACTTTTTTGAAAAATATTTTACCTGGAAAATTATCTAGGTGTTTCTTACTTTATGGAAACCCTGTATACCAACGCCCACAGAAACGAAGTCTGTAAAAAAATAAATTAAAAATAACAAATTTGAATTTTTTCCGCTTTGAGGTAGTTTTAAAGGGGAACCTCAAGCCTTGGTGGCGGTCCTGCGGACTTAACCTCAAAAGTCATTAGTGAGTACAATGGTGTCCACTGCATTATCTCAAATCTTCCTTTTCGGATGCCATTGTGTTCGCTAATGATTTTTGAGGTCGAGTCCGCAGGGCCACCACCAATTATTAAATTGTGTTTTGAAGCCTAAGGTTAATGCAAAAAAAAAGTTTGTTTCTCAATTTATTTTAAGCAATTGTAGTGACAAGAGTCATATTGAATTGGGTGACGGACAACTTTGCACGTAGCAACTTTGCACGTGCCCAACTGTGCACGTCGATGGTCGGACGGACAACTGTGCACGTCCATCTGTGCACGTCCAAGACCACAAGAGCCCATCTGTGCACGTCGAAATTTAGACGTGCACAGTTGTCCAAGTACCATCTGTGCACGTGCACAGTTGTCCAAGTGACGACTGTGTACGTGCACAGTTGGCACGTGCACAGTTGGCACGTGCACAGTTGTCCATCTGACCAACGACGTGCACAGTTGTCCGTCTGGCCATCGACGTGCACAGTTGGGCACGTGCAAAGTTGCTACGTGCAAAGTTGACCCCATCCCTATTGAATTTTAGAAGGGATTCCATTTTCAAACAAAGAAATTAATTTTTAACCGAAATTATAAATCTTAAAAAAAAATTTTAACCAAACAGTTGAATGTTTAACACAAAAGAAGGCTTTTTTTACCAGAAAAGATAAATTTGCAAAAACACATATGAATTTCACTCGAAAAACTATAAATTTTTCAACTAAATTTTCAGTAAAAACATTAATTGTTAACCGAATTAAATAAATTTTCAACGAAATAATTCATTTCTATAAGAAAAGATAAATAATCGACAAAAAATGGAATAGTTAAATTCTCAGTTGAAAATATTAATTTTCAATTAAAAAAAATAATTTTTAACCAAATAAATGAATTTTCATCGAAAACAAAAATTTTCAACCAAGAAGAATAATTTTCTATCAAAAAAGATGAATTTTTAACAAAACACATGACTTTTCATGCAATTATTTGAATTTTTTAAGAAATTTTCGACAACAGAAATGAATTTTTAACCAAGAATAAAATAGTCTAATTTTATGTGCAAAAATTAACTTTCATTCCAAAAAAAAATTTTAACCAAACAGATGATTTTTTAACCAAAAAGATTAAATTTCTATCAAAAGAGATAAATCCACAAAAAAATTGAATAATTAAAATTTCAGTTAAAGAAATGAATTATTAACCAATGTGATGAATCTTCAACCTAAAAAAAATCATTTTTAACCAAATAGTTGAATTTTCAAGCAAAAAAGATAAATTTAAAAAAAAAAAAAAAACTAGATACTTTTTCAATTAGAAATAAAATTGAATGAATAAATTAAATTAAATAAATTTTCAAACAATCCAAAAAAAAACAGAATTTTTATCAAAATAGTTGAATTTTCAACTAAAACCATTAAATTTGTTACTGGAAATATAGTAGTTTAATTTTAAGTAAAAAAAATTTTTTAACAAAATAAAATAAATTTTTAACGTAAAAGTTCAACTTTTAACTAAACAGATGTCTTTTCAACCAAGAAGATTTTATTTCTATCAAAAAAAAAATCAATTATTTATCGACGAAAAATGGAATCGTTAAATTTGCAGTAAAAAAAATAATTTAAAAAAAAAAACTAATTTTCGACCAAGGAAATTGATTTTTAACGAAAAATCTTAAATTTCAACAAAAAATATTAATTTTCAACCCAGGAGATTAATTTTCTACCAAAAAGAAAGATTATTTTGTAACAAAATACATGAGTTTTCAACCAAATATTTGAATGTTTGAAGGAATTTTCCGCCGAAGAAGATAAATTTGCAAAAGAGTTTATTTTGAACCAAGAAAAATGAATTTTCATCTAAAAAATATGACTTTTTTACCAAAAAGTTCAATTTTTATTGTTTCCCCTCTTTATTGGTTTGGTTACATTACTACCTTCTTCGATTCCTTTTTACAATTTTTTTTTTCATAAAAATTCTTCTTTTTGTTTAATTTAGTTTTCATGGGTGAACCTGAAGCTTTACAACACAATATATTAGGTGGCGGCCCTGCGGACCTTACCTCAAAAATCATTTGTGAATACAATGGTGTCCACCGCATTATCTCAAATCCTTTTTTTCAGATGCCGTTGTGTTCGCTGATGATTTTTGAGGTTAAGTCCGCAGGGCCGCCCCCATTAGATTGGGTATTCAAGTCTAACGTTCGCCCTTTGAAACTACCTTAGGACGGAAAAAAATTCTAGTTTGACCCAGAGTTACAAGACATCAAAGTAAAGGCACCGATTTAATTTGTAGACCTAAATCAAACAAAAAGAATTTTTATGAAAACAACAAAAAGTGTAAAAAGGAAATGAAGAAGGTAGTAATGTAAAAACCAATAAAGAGCGTCAGCAGAAAAGAAGTCTCTGGAAAAATAAATTAAAAATAAAGAAGGATTTTTACAAAACAAAAAAAATAGTGGGAGAAGGCAATAGGAAAGGTAGTAGTATCCAATCCAATAACGAGCGCCCACAGAAACTAATTCTGTGGAAAAATATTAGGTCTACAAATTAATTCGGTGCTTTTACCTTGATGTCTTGTAACTCTTGGTCAAACTTGAAATTTTTCCGCCTTGAGGTAGTTTTTAAAGGGTGATCCTCAGGCTTTAAAACACAGTATAGTAGGTGGCGGCCCTGCGGACTTAACCTGAATAATCATTTGTGAATACAATGGTGTCCACTGCGGTATCTCAAATCTTCCTTTTCGGACGCCATTGTGTTCACTAATGATTTTTTTAGGTTAAGTCCGCAGGACCGCCACCCATTATTAAATTGTGTTTTGAAGCTTAAAGTTCGCCCTTTGAAACTACCTTAGGACGGAAAAAATTCAAGTTTGACCAAGAGTTACAAGATCTCAAAGTAAAGGCACACGAATTTGTTTGTATACCTAAATTAAACATAAAGAAGAATTTTTACGGAAACAAAAAAAAATTATTTTAATTTATTTTTGTACAGAGTTCGTTTCTAAGGCTTGCTCGTATTCATGTCTGCTGAGGTAATCCGACTACCATGAGCAATATAACGATTAAAGCGACGCGACGCGAAATTGAAATTCCCCATTGGACGATTATCGCAAGACAGGATCGCTTTCGACGGAAATGCACTCGTCATTTGTTCCGGAATTCCGATAGGATATGATTAAAAAGTTAATCCCTGGGTGAAAGCTGTGGGAAATTCTTATTAAGAATTCAAGAAAATGTATTTTTTTTTCATCCATTTAGTATATTCAAGACTTTTTTTTGTTTTCGTAAAAATTCTTCTTTATGTTTAATTTAGGTATACAAATTAATTCGTGTGCCTTTACTTTGATGTCTTGTAACTCGTGGTCAAACTTGAATTTTTTCCGTCCTAAGGTAGTTTCAATGGGCGAACCTTAAGTTTCAAAACACATTTTAATAATAGGTGGCGGCCCTGCGGACTTAACCTCAAAAATCATTCGCGAACACAATGGCGTCCGAAAAGGAGGATTTGAGATAATGCACTGGACACCATTGTATTCAAAAATGATTTTTTAGGTTAAGTCAGCAGGGCCGCCACCTACTGTACTGTGTTTTAAAGCTTGAGGTTCACCCTTTAAATTTAATAATAATTATTAATAAATTAATAATAAATTAATAAAAATGAATAGAAAATTAATAGAAATAAATACAAAATAAAATAAATAATAATTTGTTGAAAATTTGTCTTCGGTGGTAGAATATTAATCTTCTTGGTGACTTTAATTCATCTTTTTGGTTGAATATTCATTTCTTCACTCATGCATTTTGTTAAAAAATAATCTTTTTTGGTGGAAAATTAATCTTATTGGTTGAAAATTAATATTTTTTGTTGGGATTTAATATTTTTCGTTAAAAATCAATTTCCTTGGTCGAAAATTAGTATTTTTTTCAAATTAATTTTTTTACTGCAAATTTAACCTTTTCATTTTTCGTCGATAAATAATTTATCTTTTTTGATAGAAATAAAATCTTCTTGGTTGAAAATACATCTGTTTAGTTAAAAGTTTAACTTTTACGTTAAAAATTTATTTAATTTGGTTAAAAATTTCTTTTACTGAACATTAAACTATTATATTTCCAGTAAAAAATTTAATTGTTTTAGTTGAAAATTCAACTATTTTGATAAAAATTATGTTTTTTTGTTTGTTTGAAAATTTTTTTTTATTGAAAATTGATGTATTTAGTTGAAAATTTGTCTTTTTTGATACAAAATTAATCTTTTGCGTTGAAAATGCAACTATTTGGTTAAAAATGATTTTTTTGCGTTGAAGATTCATCACATTGGTTAATAATTCATTTCTTTAACTGAAATTTTAATTATTCCATTTTTTGTCGATTTATGTCTTTTGATAGAAATTTAATCTTCTTGGTTAAAAAATCATCTGTTTGGTTGAAAATTTATTTTATTTGATTAAAAGTTAATTTTTGCACATAAAATTGGACTTTTTTATTCTTGGTTAAAAATTCATTTCTATTGTCGAAAATGTAATTATTAGGTTGAAAATTTCTTTAAAAATTCAAATAATTGGTTGAAAATTCATGTGTTTTGTTAAAAATTCATATTTTTTGGTAGAAAATTATTCTTCTTGGTTGAAAATTTATCGTTTTTGACGAAAATTCATTTATTTGGTTGAAAATTAGTTTTCTTTATTGAAAATTAATATTTTTAACTGAGAATTTAACTATTCCATTTTTTGTCTATAATTTATCGTTTTTGATAGAAATGTAATCTTCTTGGTTGAAAAGTCATCTGTTCGGTTGAAAATTGAATTATTTCGTTGAAAATTTATTTAATTCGATTAAAAATAAATTTTTTTACTGAAAATTTAACTATTTTAATATAAGTTGCAAATTTATCTCTGTTTTGTTGAAAATTAATTTTTTTGTTGCAAATTTATTTTTCTACCTTTAAGTTTAAATATTCTATTTTTAGTTTAGAAATTTATAGTTTTTAGAGTCAAATTCATATATGTTTTTCCAAATTTATCTTTTTTGGTAAAAAATTCTTCTTTTGTGTTAAACATTCAACTGTTTGGTTAAAAATTCCTTTTTTTTAAGATTTATAATTTCTGTTAAAAATTAATTTCTTTGTTTGAAAATGGAATCCCTTCTGAAATTCAATATGACTCTTGTCCCTAAAATTGCTTAAAATAAATTTAGAAACAAATTTTTTTTTGCATAAACATTATTGATCTCCTAAATATAAGGCCGTTTTTATGCTTAAAATAATAGTTAAGATGGTCAGGGAAAATAAAAAAATTAGGCAGGAAAAAGTCAGGAAATTTTTTAATCAGTATTTTGTAGCAACCCTGAAAATTTATTTTAATAAATTTGTAAATTTCAACTTTTTCGATATTATAACTGACCATAACTTTTTTATTTCTGAATAAAATATAATCACATTATAGCTCAATAAATTGCTCTCGGCACAAAGAATCGTTTTTTTACATCAGCTTTGAATTATAATAATTTAAAAGTCTTAGTTCAAAAACTAATTTTGTACAATTATAAATTATCATAATTTTGTTCACTCTTCAAGAAAATTGATTAATGTTATAGTTCAAAATTTTTATTCTTAAAGAGTTATGTGAATAAAAACAGTTTAACGATAAAACTGATTTTTAAAATGTAAATGACGATAATGTCCTTAATTTTCAATAAAATATTTAATATTCTTACATCAACTTTGTATTATGATAATGAAAAAAGTTTACATGTAAATAACCCATTTTCAAAACATTATCAAGTTCTTTATCTACAACAGTCTTTAAATTATCGTGTTAAAAAAAGGGCGACATGAACACACACATACATCCGGATAATTGTTTAGTATCTTCTATTAAACATTTATCAACTAATAAATGTTTAATTAGATCATCTAAATAATGTTTGAAATTGTAGCTACAAAGCTTCCTCTATAAGGAAGCAAAAAGACTCAAAAGACAGAAGCAAAGTTCAAAGAACCATGAAGTTTTTGTCCCAGAGCGACAAAAGATAAGCGGGAGAATCTCTTAAAAGCATTCTCAAGTATGAAAAGCATCATCAGATAAAAATCTTTCCGGGTCTGCTGGGGAATAAACTGACAAGTTGGATGCACCGACTCTCCTGAAGTCGACCATTATCCCATTAAAAAAAACTGCAAAGTCCAGGTCTGAGAGGGTTGGAAAAAGGAGGGGAAAAATGGAATATTGGGAAAGGGGGTAGTTGAGCATTTACATGATATGAATATAATGGAGAGGGTTGGGTCGCTGACTCGACTACGAGCACTACCTGTTGAACGGAGAGTTCAACCCCTCGGTGACCTAGAAGGTATTTGGGGGTTGCGGAAAAACGAAAATCTTTCTCTTTTATCCTACCCTCCTACGGAGGTCAGTTGACCCTCCCTTGGAATTTCGATTTAATTCAACGGAGTTCAAATTCCACGAACTCAGGACTCGGACTCACCACGCTATTGACACTATTTGACCCTTTTTGCTTCCCCATAGAGGAAGCTTTATAATGGTAACATTTTCCAAAAATTTTTTATTCATTTAATTAAACCATCCTCAATTTAAAAAGGTCTAATACGATGTTCTAAGCAATTGTCCGGATGTGTGTGTGTGTGTGGATGTCACACTTTTTTGTGAACACGATAACTTGAAAAGGGTTGCATATAGATTCATGAAATTTGGAGGGCCTATTTTTACCACTAATATCTTGAAACTGACCAAAGGATTTCTAAAAACATTTATTGCATTTTTTTTTTAGCACTCAATAATATTTTAAAAATCGGGTTTTTATAGTAAAACTTTTTCCATTAGCATAATTCAAAGTTGATGCAAGAACAGAAAAGATGTGTTATTCGAGACGAATCGATTGGCCTATAATATTAATACATTTTATTGAAGAGTAAGGAAGCTATGGTAATGCATAATATTTGGAAATACGGTTTTTTATAGTAAAACTTTTTTCTTCAACATAATTCAAAGTTGATGCAAGAATATAAAAGATTCCTTGGTTCGAGACGAAGCGATTGGCCTGCAATATTAATACATTTTATTAAAGAGCAGGGAAGTTAGGGTAATTTATATATTTTTGAAATCTGTTTTCCATAGTAAAACTTTTTTCATCAACGTAAATCAAAGTTGATGCAAGAACAGAAATGATGCGTTGATTCGAGTCGAATCGATTGAGCTATAATATTAATACATTTTATTGAAGAACAAGGAACCTATGGTAATGCATAATATTTGAAAATACGGTTTTTATAGTGAAACTTTTTTCTTCAACATAATTCAAAGTTGATGCAAGAATAAGAAAAATGCCATGGTTTGAGACGAATCGATTGACCTAAAATATTAATACATTTTATAAAAGAGTAGGGAATTTATGGTAATATATATATTTTTAAAATCGATTTTTATAGTAAAAATTTTCTCATTCTCATAATTTAAAGTTGATGCGAGAATAGAAAAGATGTGTTGATTGAAGACGAGTCGATTGACCTATAGTATTGATACACTTTATCAAAGAGTAGGGAAGTTATGATAATTTATATATTTTTAAAATCGATTTCTATAGTAAAAATTTTCTCATTCTCATAATTTTGAGTTTAGGCGAGAATAGAAAAGATGTGTTGATTCGAGACGAATCGATAGACCTATAATATTGATATATTTTATTGAAGAGTAAGAAAGCTACGGTAATGAATAATATTTGAAAATACCGTTTTTTTATAGTAAAGCTTTTTTCTTTAAAGTAATTCAAAGTTGATGGAAGAATAAGAAAAATTCCATGGTTGGAAAAGAATCGATTGACCTGCAATATTAATACATTTTATTAAAGAGTAGGGAATTTATGGTAATTTATATATTTTTAAAATCGATTTTTTAGTAAAAATTTTCTCATAATTTAAAGTTGATGCGGGGATAGAAAAGTTGTGCTGATTTAAGACGAATGGATTGACCTATAATATTAATACATTTTATTGAAGAGTAAGAAAGCTGTGGTAATGCATAATATTTGGAAATACGGTTTTTATAGTATAATTTGTTCTACAACATAATTCAAAGTTGATGCAAGAATAAAAAAAATTCCATGATTCGAGACGAATCGATTGACCTACAATATTAATACATTTTTTTAAAGAGTAGGGAAGCTATGGTAATGCACAATATTTGAAAATACCTTTTTTTATAGTAAAACATTTTTCTTTACCATAATTCAAAGTAGATGCAAGAATAAAAAAAAATCCTTGGTTCGAGACGAATCGATTGACCTATTTAATTAAAGATTAGGGAAGTTATCGTCATTCGTATTATATTTAAAATTGATTTTTATAGTAAAAATTTGCTCATTCTCATAATTTAAAGTTGATGCGAGAATAGAAAAGATGTGTTGATTCGAGACTAATCGATTGACCTATAATATTAATACATTTTATCAGAGAGTAAGGAAGCTTTGGTAATGCATAATATTTCAAAATACCGTTTTTTAGAGTAAAACTTTTTTCATTAACATAATTCAAATTTGATGCAAGACTAGAAAAGATGTGTTGATTCGAGAGGAATCGATTGACCTAGTCTAATATTAATACGTTTTATCGAAGGTTAAGGAAGCTATGGCTTTCTGCAAAACAGATAAATTTTGAACCAAATAGTTAAATTTTTAACAAAAAAGAGGAAATTTTAACACAGAAGATTAATTTTCTACAAAAAAGATGAGCTTTGAACAAAATACATACATTTTTAACCAAATAGTTCAGATTAATTTTCTACCAAAAAAGACGAATTTTCAACAAATTACGTCATTTTTCCACTAAATAGTTTAAACAATGCATGCGACATTAGGCACATTTTTTTTTGTTAATTTTTAGTTTATATTTTTTTCATTTCTAAAATTTTTTGACTAAATATTTGAATTTTTAAATTAAAAAATATCAATTATTAACCAAAAATGCAGTTATTAAATTTTGATTTAAGATTTTTAAGTAAAAAATAAAATCAATTAATTTTCTATAAGAAACTAATTTTCTTCAAAACAGATTAATTTTGGAACAAATAGTTCAATTTTCAACAAAATATTTATGTTTTCAGTTGAAAGAATAATTTTAAACCAACAAAAAAAAACGAATTTTTACCTGAAATTGAATTTCAAAACTTTGAAACTGTTGAATTTTCCTCCCGAAAGTTCGATTTTTTTACAAACTAGTTGAATTAAAACCTGAAAATATGGATTTTCAAACAAAACGTTAATTTTCAATAAACTAGTTGAATTTTCTCCGAAAATAATACACTTTTCAACCAAAAAAACAAATTTTCAAGAAAAACAATCGAATTTTAAAGCATAATTGTTAACCATATAGTTGCATTTTCAACAAAAAAATGTGAAATTTTTCTGATAGATACGAATTTTCAAACCAAAAAGATGACTATTCAACAAAATATTTAAATCTTTAACAAAATAGTCAAATTTTCTATTAAAAAAATTAATTTTTAACTTAAATTATGTATCATCAGCCAAAAAATAAACTTGTAAGAAAGTAATTTCAACCATGGATTTGAATTATTAATAAAAAAAGATGAATTTTCAACAAAAAAAAATGTAAAAGTTGATATTTCGAGAGAACAAGATTTTAATTTAAAATAAAAAAAACCTTTGGATTCAGCTAACAAAAACGAGGTTTCGATATTTTTAGCAAAAAAATTAGGTATCTAACAAAAAGAATAATTTTCAACAAAAGAGTGGAATTTTCAACAAAAAAGTTAATTTTCAACTGATCAGATTAATTTTTAACCAGACAGTTGCATTTATAACCAAAAAAGGTGAACTTTTTGCTGAAAGAGTTGAATTTCCAAAATAAAAAGGATAAATCTTAAACAAAGTATTTGAATTTTCAAAAAAAAAAGTTTTTTAGACAATTAAAAAAAATGTAAGTCAAATTGTTGAATTTTCAATCGAAAAAGACGAATTTTCAACAAAAAGGTGAATTCTCAACCAATCTGTTAAATTTGCAACGAAATAATTAAAATTTCAGATCAAAAATTAAATCTAAAATTGTTTTATTCCATTTATAAATGATTCTATAATAAACATGCAGACTTCACGCCTTTTCCCCTATTCCCCTTTTCCCCCCTATTTTCAAGAAAGCCCCCCATTTTCTTGGGTTTTCGCTTTAAAAAAAACTTTTTTTGTTGAAGATTCATAATTTTAGTTAAAAATTCATCTCTTTGATTGAAAATTCAACTGTTTTGTTAAAATTAATCTTTTTTTTGTTAAAAATTCAACTACTTGGTTGAAAGTTGAACTACTTTGTTCAAAATGAATCGATTTTTCAAAGATACATCTGTTTGGATGAAAATTTAACTATTTTGGTAAACTTTTTTTTTTAAATTAAAAATTAATCATCTTTCACCATCTTTCTTGGTTGAAAAATCATGTTTCCTGATTGAAAATGAACTTTTTTGTTCTAAATTCAACTTTTTGGGTTGAAAATTCAACTGTCTTTCAAAAAGTTAGCCCTTTTTTGCAGAAAATTAATCTTGAGGGTAGAAAATCATCTTCTTTGTTTGAAAATTCATTTTCCTTGCTTGAAAATTAACTTTTTTGTTGAAAATTCTGTCTTTTAAAAAATTGCTCTTTTTGGTTAAAAATGAATTTCTGTGTTGTTGGAAATTTAACTGTTCAGTTGAAAATTTAAAAAAAAATTCTAGATGGAAGGGCAATTTTTCTAAAATTTGAACGGCGATTAAACATCCAATTTTCAATTTCAGAAAAAAAATTTATTTCCAGCTATTGTGTTTCTGAATCGATACAAAAAAAGTTTGATAGGAAAATGTTATTAAGTTCCTAGAAAATAAAGGGAAGTTTTTTCGCTTGAGGTTCACTTTTTTCATCATTGGTCTAATTTATTTTTTATTATTTTTTTTTATAATTGCAATTTTAATCCCAAGGTGTGATTAATTGACGGGAAACTATTCCCTGTCTATTAATAATGTAACTCAGAACTTTTTTCTCTCATGTTAGAATTTGTTAAGATAATTTCAAAAATCGAAACAATTTTTGGGATTCCTTGATTCCTTATCAGTTTCCATCCACCAATTTCTTGAAGTTATTGAAGATAAAGCCTATACCAATTTTCAACTAAATTGTAATAGTTCATTTATTTTAAATAACAATTAAGAACAATTTTAGATTTCTATGTTAATTTTTCAGATGAACCCTAATGATGAAATTAATCAATTTGTAGGGTTTCAAAGGCGTAACGAGTATGTAAATTTTCAAAGGAGATAAAACCCTCTTTCGTCCTTAGGTCACGCGAATGACTAATTTAACAACAATTTGTTAAATGGCCATTTTGCAAAAGTCCTTTTTTTATTTGAAAATATAATATAAAAGAAGAGTATATCTTTGTCTAAATTTAATTACTTTATTTCGATCAGAAATTTTGGAATATTAAATTTTGTGAAGATCTCAGTCTAGACCTCTCATCATTTATTCAATAGCCATATTCCATTTCTAGAGCAGAAATTGTCAAGTCAACTAATGTCTTTCCCAGGAAACAAGCATCAATTATTCCATCTGATTCTAGATTTACTCTAAAATATAACTTCTGTTCTTCATTTTATTGAGATTATTTTCAGATTATTTAAAAAAATCTTATTTTATATCTTGAATTTGAAATTTTCAAAATTATATCTACAATCCCTTTTATTAAGATAAATTATAGAAAACCTTACGCGAATTGAGAAATATATGTGCTTTGTAAATACTCTTGCGCGGTTAAATTAAAACTTTCAATTTTTAATTAATAGAAATTTGGATGTTGAAACGATTACTTCGGAAAAATAATTTTTTCAAGAAAAAAAAAATCTGCCTCAGCCCGGATTTGAACCGGGAACGCCACAATCCGTAGGTGTAGCATCACCCAATTACTCTCCACTCATGGATAGTGGCGTTCCAGGTTCAAATCCGGGCTGAGGCAGATTTTTTTCTTTTTCTTCAACAAATGATTTGTCCGAAGTAATCGTTTTAACATCAATATTGGTTTTATTAAAAAATATATAAACTTGGACGTGAACATCTTTAAATAATTATAACATCTTCCAAATAATAATTAGATAGAACTTTTCAAACAAAAATAATGACTAAAGTTCGTAATTTTCAACAATTTTAGATTATGTTAGCATTTTACACCAGAAATGGTTATTTTTAATAATGAATTATTCGATTTAAAGATTTTTTCAACCTTTTTCGTTTTTCAGTGTTATATTTTTTTTACCGGAAATTTCCATTTTGTTAATAAAGATCATTAGATTTCAAAGATTCCCCATTTTTAACAGTTTTAGGTTACGTTAGTGTTTTACACCAGAAATTGGTATTTTTAATACGAAACGATTAGATTTAAAGATTTTTTCAACAATTTACGTTTTTCGCTTGTTTTATCTTTTTTTTTTTGTACCGGAAATTTCCGTTTTTTTAAAAAGCAAAAATCGTTAGATTTTAAAGGTTTATAATTTTTCAACAATTTTTGGTTATGTGAGCGCTTTCCGCCAGAAATGGGTATTTTTACTCAGAAACTTTTAGATTCAAAGATTTTTTCAACAAATTTACGTTTTTTGGTTTTGCAATATTTTTTTTATCGGAAGTTTTCATTTTTAAAAAAAATCGTTAGATTTTAAAGGTTTATAATTTTTCAACAATTTCAGGTTATTTTAGCGCTTTACATCAGAAATGGGTATTTTTAATCAAAAAGTATTGGATTTAACGAGTTTTTCAACAATTTACGTTTTTCGGGTTTTTATATTTTTTTATTGCAAATTTCCATTTTTTAACAAATATCATTAGATTGTAAAGGTTCATAATGTGTTCAACAATTTCAGATTACAATAGCGTTTTACAGCAGAAACGGGTAGTTTTAATGAGAAGCTATTAGATTTGAAAGATTTTGTCAACAATTTACGTTTTTCGGTGTTATATTTTTTTTACTGGAAATTTCCATTTTGTTAATAAAGATCATTAGATTTTAAAGGTTCCCAATTTTTAATAATTTTAGCTGACTTTAGTGTTTTACACCAGACATTGGTATTTTTAATACGAAACTATTAGATTTAAAGATTTTTTAAAGAATTTACGTTTTTCGGGTTTTCTATATTTTTTTATTGCAAATTTCCATTTTTTAACCAAAATCATTAGATTTTAAAGGTTCATAACTTTTCAACAATTTCAGGTTACAATAGCGTTTTACAGCAGAAATGGGTAGTTTTAATGAGAAGCTATTAGATTTGAAAGATTTTTTCAACAATTCACGTTTTTCGGTGTTATATTTTTTTTACCGGAAATTTCCATTTTGTTAATGAAGATCATTAGATTTTAAAGGTTCCCAATTTTTAACAATTTTAGGTTACGTTAGTGTTTTACACCAGACATTGTTATTTTTAATATGAAACTATTATATTCAAAGATTTTTTCAACAATTTACGTTTTTCGGGTTTTTAATATTTTTTTATTGCAAATTTACATTTTTTAACAAAAATCATTAGATTTTAAAGGTTCATAATTTTTCAACAATTTCAGATTACAATATCGTTTTACAGCAGAAATGGGTAGTTTTAATGAGAAGCTATTAGACTTGAATGATTTTTTCAACAATTTACGTTTTTCAGTTTGGTTATCTTCTTCTTACCGGAAATTACCATTTACAAAAAAATCCTTAGATTCTAAAGGTTCCCAATTTTCAACAGCGTTTTACACCAGAAATGGGTATTATTAGTCATAAATTATTAGATTTCAAAACTTTTTCAACAATTTACGTTTTTTGTTTCTGTTATCTTTTTTCACCGGAAGTTTTAATTTTTAACAAAAATCATTAGATTTTTAAGGTATGTAATTCTTCAACAATTTTAGGTTGTGCTAGCGTTTTACACAAGAAATGGATATTTTTAATCGGAAACTATTAGATTTAGAGAGTTTTTCAAGAATTTATGTTTTTCGGTTTTGTTATCTTTTTTTTTTAGTGCAAATGTACATATTTTAACAAAACTCATTAGAGTTTAAGGCCTTGTGACGAGTGGGTCACTTGACCGGATTCCTACCTTACCGACACTTTTTTTATTTGTAAACTTATTTTCACACGAATAGCCACATCGAGTTTAAAATTTGGGATAATAAATAAGAAGCACTAAGAAAGGTGGGTTTGGTCCTAAATATTTATAATTTTGAAAAAAGTTTTTTTTTGTAGATAATTTTTGTGTGCTTTTTTTATGATTATTAAAATTTAGGACCAGACCCACCTTTCTTAATGCTTCTTATTTATTATCCCAAATTTTCAACTCGATGTGGCTATTCATGTGAAAATAAGTTTACAAATAAAAAAAGTGCCGGTAAGGTAGGAATCCGGTCACGTGACCCACTCGTCACATGGCCTTAAAAGTTTCCAATATTTTCAATATTTTAACAATAATAGGGTATGTTATTTTTTTCAGCAGGAATCGGTTATTTTATTTATTTCATTATTATTTATTATTTATTTCCAAATAATAAAATTCCCGGCAGTTTATAATGTTACCGAATTTTAAAACTCCCTACAGAAAATTGCAAAATTATAAAAATCCCGAATTTAAACAATCAAAACATTTTTTAGAAATATTATTTTTGATTACCAATACAATAATCAAATATTTTAATTAAAAAACAAATATTTTTAATGTTTAAAAAATTTTCATCCACAAATAGATTTTTTCCAATTATTGTTATTTTAAATTTAAACAATATTTTTTTCATAAAAATAGTTTATTATGGTATTTTTAATAAATAAATAATATTAAAAAATGTGTGTTCAAGAATTCTCAAAATTGGTAATATTATAAACTTTCGGGAATATTATTATTCTACTTATTCTGGGAATTTCATAATTTAGGAATTTTATTATTCGGGAAATTTAATATTCGGGTATTTTTCAATTCGGGAATTTCACAGTGTCGGGAATTTGATTTTTCGTGATTTTTCAGTCGTCCCCAATTAAAATTATATTACAATTAATTTTTTTGTATTTTAAATAAATATTTTAATTGTTTTTCATTAATAAAAAACAATTTAATTGTTTTTCAAGAGGTGAGGTGGTTGAGAGCGCGGTTAGTGGGGAGAAGGGGGATGTTGACAGTAGCTGTGAAGAGACGTTAGATACGCCGACCAGGGTTTCGACGCCAGAGCGAAGGGATTCAGGTACGGGCCATCAACGCGGGAGGCCCTCTAACCTACAGCGGCTTAACAAGCTAGGCAGCGCGGGTTCGAATAGGAGTTTGGACGAATGGCGAAAAAAAGTGAGCGCGACTAGTAGTGAAGGGGAAGAAAAAAGAAAAAGAGAGGACGGGGACGATGTAGAAAGGGACAAGGAAAGCAAGAAGGTTAGGACTAAACTCACTAAAAGAAAAACACCAGAAAGAGATAGGGGGGACGGAGGAATTTTTGAAAAATTAGAGGCTCTCATAAAAGGGTTCAGAGAGGAAACAAGGAAGAGACTAGATGATATGAATAGGCAGGGGAAAGACGTAAGGGGGGAAGTGAGAAAAGTAAGAGAAAAGTGGGAAGAGTGGGATAAACTCTGGAAAGAGGAGAAGGACAAGGTATGGGGTAAATTAGAGAGTATAGAGAATAGACAGAAAGAGGATGACGAAAAGAGAAATAGTCAGATAAAACAGTTGGAAGAAAGGGTAAACAACTTAGAAATGAGGAATGAGCATATGGGGAAAGAAACAGAGGGTGCGGAAATAGGAGAAGGGAGTAGTAGGAACGTGCAAAATGAGAATGAAAGATTAAAGAAGAGACTAAGTGACATTGAAAGGAGATTGGAAGGGGAAGAAAGGGCAAAGAGAAAAAATAACATAGTAGTTAAGGGATTGACAGTAGAGAGTGAAAAAGGGGAAGTGGAAATCAAAAATCTTTTGAGAGATATTGGAGTTCAGGTAAGGGTAGAAGGAGTTAAGAGAATAGGTGGGACGAAGGAAGGAAAAGAAGGAATGTTTATAGTAAAAGTAGGGAGTGAGGACGAAAAAAAGAAAATTATGGAGAACAAAAAATTATTGAAAGGAAGAAGGGAAAGAATTGAAGAGGACTTGACTTGGAGGGAGAGGAAAAGGAAATGGCAGATAGAGCAGAGGGCATGGGTTGAGAGGAAAAAGGGGCGCATGGTATGGATAGGGAGAGACAGATTATGGATAAATGGGGAGGAATGGTTCTGGGACGAGGAATTAGAAGAAATAAGGGAAAAGGGAAGAAGAGTTGAGAAAGGTAGAAAAAAGGAAGATGCAAAAGAGGTTAGAGATCAAACAGAGGGGTTTCCAAAAAGCAAGGCGGAAGAAAAGTGAGCAGGATAGGTGAGGGAAGGGAAGAGAAAAACGTGAAAATAGCTTTCTGGAATGTTTCAGGCTTGAAGAACAAGAATGAAGGTTTTTTGCGGGAGTTAGAAAAGTGGGATGTGATTATGATGAGTGAAACCTGGGTCGATGAGAAGGATTGGAAGGGGGTGAAAAGGAGGTTACCTAAAGGTTATGTGTGGACAATGCAAGAAGCAAGAAAGGAACACGTTAAAGGTAGAGGGATGGGCGGCATGGTCTCAGGGGTGAGAAAAGAATTGTCAATAAAAGGGAGAATAGAGGAGGACAGGGAGGAAAAGGATGGTACAATGGTAAGAAGGATAATAATTGGAAAAGTCAAAATAGCGGTGGTTTGTGTATATAGAAGAAGAGGGGAAGAGGAAGGTTGGAGAGTAATAAGGAGATGGATGGAGGAAAAGAAGGAAGAGCTGGTTTTGATAGGAGGTGACTTGAATGCCTGGACTGGCGAGCAAGGGGGAGGGACTTGGGATGAAGAAAAGGAAACCTACATAAGGAGCTCCAAACATAGAGAGATAGACCGGGAGGGGAGGAGGTTACTAGACGTAATAGGAGAAACAGGATGGTTTATCTGTAATGGCAACATGAAAGGAGATGAAAAAGGAGAGATCACATTTATAGGTAAGGGAGAAACAGTAATAGACTACATCCTGGCGGAAGAAAGAATGAGGAATATGATAGGCAGTATGAATGTGGGGAATGAGATAGGGTCTGAGCACTTCCCAGTAATAGCTACACTGAAAGGTGGCGTCCATAAGCGCGGCAGAGGGAGAAAGGAAAGAGGGGGAGAAAGGAACACGAAAATGGGAGTCTGGGGGGTAGATAAATTAAAAGAGTTTAAACAAAAAATGGAAACGCAGAATGTTAGGTATGAAAAGGAGGAGGGAGTAGACTCGTTAATTGAAAGGTTGAAAGGGTCGATTGAGAAGGTAAGGGATGAGGTAGGTACAAAAGAAGGAAGAGAAGAGGGAAAGAGAGGCTGGTGGGACGAGGAATGCAGGGAGAGTAAAGAGAGAATGAAAGAGTGTGTAAGAAAATGGAGGAAAGGAGAAATAGAGAAGGCGGAGTACAACAGGAGAAAAAGAGAACATGAAAGGATGCTGGAAAGGAAAAAGCAAAAGGGAAAGGAGAAATACAAGGAAGAAGTAGAAAAAGCGATCAAAGACGGTAGGGTCTGGGATGTGATAAATAGGGAAAGAGGAGGAAGGAAGGGCGTGAATGAAGAAATAGAAATGGGCGAGTGGACGGATTATTTTAAGGGTCTGTTAGGGGGAGAACAAAATAGGATGAAAGGGGAAAATAGAAGGATAGTCCAGGGAGAAATGGAGGAAGGGAACGAAATAACAAGAGAAGAAGTGGATCAGGCGATAGATAGACTGAAAAGAAACAAGGCTACAGGAGAGGATGGTATGGAGAACGAAGCAATAAAGTATGGAGGAGAAGGGATTAGAGAAGGGATGTGGAAGATCTGCAACAAGGTCTGGAAAGGAGAAGGGTAGCCGGAGGAGTGGATGACAGGGCTGGTGGTACCGCTTGTCAAGAAAGGGGATGGTAAGAAGGTAGAAGAGTACAGAGGGATCACTCTCATGCCAGTGGGTTATAAAATATACGCAGAAATTCTAAGAAAAAGGTTAGAGAATCAGATAGAAGAGAAACAAAGTATTCCACACAATCAGACGGGATTTAGAAAAGGGATGGGGACAATAGATAACATTTACGTACTCAACTACTTGGTTAACAGAAACTTAGGGAGAAAAAGATGGAAATTAGTCGCCTTGTTCGTAGATTTTAAAGCAGCTTTTGACTCAGTGAATAGAAAAGTGCTATGGCAGGCAATGAAAGAGAGGGGAATAGAAGAAGGGTTGGTGGAGAGGATAAAGGAAATTTTTACTGAAACCAGGATTAGGGTGAAGATAGGGGGGAAAAAGGGGGAGGTTTTCTGGACAGGAAGAGGTCTAAGGCAAGGGTGCCCGTTGAGTCCGCTACTATTTAATATGCTGCTGGCAGATTTAGAGGAGAACCTAAAGGAGAAAGGGAAAGGGGGGACGATTTTGGGTAATAGCAAACTATATTCTCTAGCGTACGCGGACGACGTAGTTCTATTAGCAGACGATGAGATGGGGATGAACCTAATGATAAGAATTTTCGAAGAGTATGTGGGAACAAAAGAACTGACGGTGAACGTAGGGAAGACCAAGGTGATGTGCTTCAGAAATAGAAAGTCCAAAATAGGTTACGTTTGGAAGATGAACGGACACACAGTGGAAAGTGTGGAGGAGTTCTGTTACTTAGGTTTTTGGTTTGAGGCAGGAGGGGGAAATGAGGTACAGGTGAGGAAAAGAATCGAATTTGCGAGTAAAGTAATGGGCCAAGTATGGGGTATAGGAAAGAGAAGGTTCAATGACGATTGGAGAATGAGGGTTTGGATGTTTGATGCGTTGGTTTGGGCGGTGTTGTGTTATGGAGTGGAGGTCTGGGGATGGAAGGAATATAGGAAAGTGGAAAGCATGCATGAGAGATTTCTGAGATGGGTAATGGGGGTTAGTTGGAGTTGCCCAGGATACATGTTAAGGGAAGAAATAGGAAGGGAAAAAATGGTAACTAGACAAATTAAGAGAGCCTGGAAGTTTGAAGAGAAACTGAAAAGGGGAGAAGGGAGCAGAATAGCACAAGTGTGCTTGGACGAAGTTCGGAATAAGGAGACGAGAGGCAATTTGGGAAATTCGAAATGGGAGGAAGAAAGGAAAATAATGAGGAGGGCTTGTGATACACAAGAAGGGGTACTGGAGTGGGAGAACATAGAGTTAGAGCTATTAGTAAAACAAGGAGAAGAGAGATGGATAAAGATTATGGATTCGAAGTACAATAGATGGTATATGATGGTCAAAGGGTTAGCGGAACCAGAATATTTGCAAAAAATAAAAAAGGAAGACAAATGGAATAGAGTGGTACGGTTTAGAATGGGAGAAGGAGTGAGATCCTGTAGATATTGGATGGATGAAGAGGACAATCTGTGCAGAGTATGTGGATACGAAATGGAGTCATGGGCACATGTGTTAGAGAGGTGTACAGGGGAGGAAGATGGACAGTTGAGTGTGGATGAGTGTGTAAGATGGATTTTGGATGGTAATGGACAGGGAGTGACGTGGATGAAAAAACTGGAAGAAGTGAGAGAAAGCAAGGGAGCAGGGCAGAGCCAAACGGGTGATCCTGTTTAAAGGAAAGTAACTAGCAAAAATTTTTAATTTTTAAATCGGTAAAAATGTATTTTATGGTAAGAGAAAACGGAAGCCCTGGAAGATCGCTCATTTGCAGAAGTGTAAGAACCAATAGTTATAATATTATTGTTATTAAAGTAAGGCGAAACATTAGAATATAAGCAGCGGTTAAGTTAGGTTAAGGATGAAATGTAAATATATGTACAGGGAGCGGAGGCCCTCAAACCCGTAAAAGGGAGAGATTAAATATACAACTAACAACAACAACAATTTAATTGTTTTTTTGTGGGAATTTTATAATTTGTGAATTTTGCGATTCGGGAGTTTTACAGTGTCGGCAATTTTATTTTTCGGGATTTTTCAGTCGTATCATATCAATTTTCATGAACTATAAAAAATGTTGTCCTGGATTTTATTTTTGATCTAGTTTTGTTAAATTTGATATATATATATACCATTAAGCCATTTCCCTTTCGGCGAGCCTCAAGGGGTAAGCGTGACACTACTGATAATTTTTTTTTATTCACCGAATTTGCATTTTATTGTTGTGAAAATATTTCAATAATACGACTGGATAAAAAATCGGATTTTTTATTTGAATTTTGCGTATCATGGTTGAATAATGATGTTCGACAGATTGACATCCAGGAACAGATTAAGAATCGAGTTCAAAAAGTTTTCACGCGGCACTGATCGACGTCAATCAAGATCCCTAATAGGATTTCAAAAAGATAATCTAAGCCGCAGGGACACCCTCAGGAAGATCTCAAGAATGAAATCGTTCATCCATAAATATATGATGCGAAAGGCTCCATGTGAAAAAAACAGGTTTTCGGTTGCAGTTCACTCTAAATTTAAATCAGTCAAAATTTACTGATTTGAAAAGTCAATTTTGACTGATTAAAATAATACGAATTCACCGACTGACAAATCAGTCAGAAGTGAGTTTTTACATCAGTCAAAAGTGACCTTTTAAATCAGTTAATTTGACCCACTGATGAAATCAGTCATTTAAAAAGACAGGGTTTTGGTTGCCGTTCACTCTAAATTTGAGTCAGTCAAAATTTACTGGTTTGAAAAGTCAATTTTGGCTGATTCAAATAATGCGAATTCACCGACTGACAAATCAGTCAGAAGTGAGTTTTCAGATGAGTCAAAAGTGACCTTTTAAATCAGTTAATTGGACTCACTGATGAAATCAGTCATTTAAAAAACAGGGTTTCGGTTGCAGTTCACTCTAAATTTGAATCAGTCAAAATCTACTGATTTAAACAGTCAATTTTGACTGATTCAAATAATACGGATTCGCCGACTGACAAAACAGTCAAAAGTGACTTTTTTAAACAGTCAAAAGTGACCTTTTAAATCAGTTAATTTGACTCACTGATGAAATCAGTCATAAAAAAAAGGTTTTCGGTTGCATTCACTCTAAATTTGAGTCAGTCAAAATTCACTGATTTGAAAAGTCAATTTTGACTGATTAAAATAATGCGAATTCACCGACTGACAAATCAATCAAAATTGAGTTTTTACATCAGTCAAAAGTGACCTTTTACTCAGTTAATTTGACTCACTGATGAAAGCAGTCATTTAAAAAAAAACAGGTTTTCGGTTGCAGTTCACTCTAAATTTGAATCAGTCAAAATTTACTGATTCAGAATGTCAATTTCGACTGATTCAAATAATGCGGATTCGTCGACTGACAAAACAGTCAAAAGTGACTTTTTTAATCAGTCAAAAGTAACCTTTTAAATCAGTCAATTTGACTTACTGATGAAATGAGACATTTATAAATCAAGTTTTCGGTTGCAGTTCACTCTAAATTTGAGCCAGTCAAAATTTACTGGTTCGAAAAGTCAATTTTGACTGATTACAATAATGCGAATTCACCGACTGACAAATCAGTAAAAATTGAGTTTTTACATCAGTCAAAAGTGACCTTTTACTCAGTTCATTTGACTCACTGATGAAATCAGTAATTTAAAAAACAGTTTTTCGGTTACAGTTCACTCTAAATTTGAATCAATCAAAATTTACTGATTCAGAATGTCAATTTCGACTGATTCAAATAATGCGGATTCGTCGACTGACAAAACAGTCAAAAGTGACTTTTTTAATCAGTCAAAAGTAACCTTTTAAATCAGTCAATTTGACTCACTGGTGAAATCAGTCATTAAAAAAAAAGGTTTTTGGTTGCATTCACTCTAAATTTGAGTCAGTCAAAATTTACTGATTTGAAAAGTCAATTTTCACTGATTCAAATAATCCGAATCCACCGACTAACAAATCAGTAAAACATGTATTTTTAAATCAGTCAAAAGTGACCTTTTAAATCAGTCAATTTGACTCACTGATGAAATCAGTCATTAAAAATTATCCAATCTGTTGAATGTTCTTTTAAAAAAGGTCAGTTTTCAACCAAAAATGGAATAGTTAAATTTTCAATAAACAAAATTAATTCCTAGGCAAAAAAACTAATTTTCCACAAAATTGTTAAATTTTTAACAAAAGAGATGAGCCTTAAACTCAAATGTTGAACCTCTAACAAAAAAAATGAATTTTTAACAAAGTAGTTCAAATTTCAGCCAAAAAAGATTATTTTTAAACTAAAAAAAGTTTAACTTTAAATTTAAAAAATTGATTTCTGAAAGGAAATTATTAAAAAAAAATGGTTTAATTTTTAACCAAAAAGATAAATTTTCCGCCAAGAAGATCAATTTTCTACCGAAACAATACGAATTTTCAATGAAAAAAACATGAATTCTCAATCAAATAGTTAAATTTGCAACTAAAAAAGTCAATTTTCAACAAAAACCAAATAGTGAAATTTTTAATGAACAAAATTAATTTTCAACCATAAAAAAACAAATATATTTTTTAAATTGAATTTTTAACCATAGAGATATATTTGTGAGTAAAATCATAAATTTTCAAACAAAAAAAATGAATTTTAACAAAGTAGTTCAACCCAGTAGTAAAATTTTCAATAAACCAAGATGAATTCTATTACAAAAAATGTAAAAGTTGATATTTCAACAAAAAAATATTTGAAATTTAAAATAAAAAACCGTTCATATTTTAACCAAAAAGATTTTAATTTGAAATAAAAAACAGTTAAATTTAAACAAAAAGATCGACCGGCAATCTGAAAGAACTGCGTGCGGATCCCAGCGGAGATTGAGAGCGGTTTTTTCACAATTTAGAAATAAAAATCAATATTAAAAAAATATTTATTTCAGATCAGTAGACAGAAAAAATTCAATTTAATCAGTCAACTTTTGACTGATTTAAATTAAGATATTTCCTAATCAAACTTCAGAAAAAATAAAAAAGTGTTCAATTTCAAAAATAAAAAATGTCAAATTCTTCAATTTTGAACGAGAAGTTAACCACTTCGATTTTTTGTGTACTGGATTATAAGATTACAAGATTACAATGGATTACAAGAGATTTTTATTAAATAATTTTCGAGTTCAATATTCTAAATTGTTTTATTTAAATTTTAATCCTGTTTAAATTTAATAATTTTAGATTTCAATACTCTAAATGGTTTGGTTTCAATTATAGTCTGTTTTAAAATTATTATTTTTTAATTGAGAAGACATTTGCAAAATTTCAAATTTAAAGGATTTGTTATTAAACAGTTTTGAAATAAATTTCTCCATAATAAATTAAAAACAATAAAAAAACAAAGACAATTTCTCAAATTCAAGCATTAAAGATGAGAAGATTTTAAAAGTCAGCATTGAAAACTGAATTATTTCTTTTAATAACTATTTTTTGATGTTATGATCAAACTTAATGCAAAAATTACCTTTTTAGCTGTTACTGAATAGATAGGTTTTTAGTTTTTTTGGAATGGATTAAAAATTACATTTTAGAAACAATTTTCGACCTTTCTTTATTTTTCATTTGTTATTTAAAAAAAATTATTAACATGCAATGCACCGATTTAAATTGATTCAAGAACCTCTGAAAAATGATTATAGAAAAAGCAAAAATAAGAATCTTGAAAAATTGTTTTAGAAATTTAAAAATAGTTTATAATAGAAATTAAAAAGTCGCGATAAAATCGTATTGTTAAACTATTAGCAAAATCTTCCATTGAAAATGAAAATTACATCTGATAAAATATTTGGAAATTATTAATTTGTTTATCAGAATTGTTTCTAACAATTTGAAACTGATATCAAAGAAGTCAGATGATAAAAAAAGATTGTTCAACTATATAAGTCTTCAGCTGTAAAAACCGGATGTTGAAAAATAGCAAAAATCTACATTTCTTGTTTATAAAAAATAATGATAACAAGCCTAATTGTTATGAAATCAAAATGAACAGAATAATAGTGTGATTCTAAAGTCATTTATAAATTATTCTAGTCGAAAAATATTTGTGATAGAATTTTAAAATAAAGCATTAATTTCTAATGCATTTGATTAATTAATTTCTGAAGTCCTAGAGACTAATTTTGCGCCACGTCTCTCCTAATTATTCTTAAATTTCAATAATTTTTTGATAAATAATTACGAAATTTTATGTTGTGCTACATCTCTCTTATTATTATTAAGTTGCAATAATTTTTTTTATAAATAATTACGAAATTTTATTTTGCGCTACATCTCTCCTAATTATTCTTAAATTAGCAGTAACCAATCAAAACTAATTAGGAACCGCGCGGAATACCAAAAAAGACCAAATATTTTAATGACACAAAAATGAAATTAAATATGAAATAGGAGAGGGAAATTCCGATAATTAAAAATTGTAATTTCAGTAAAGTTGATAAATCTGACAAAACTCGACAGGATTTTCATTTTATTTGAAATGCTCTAATGCAAAGTTCGGTGAAAGCCTTTCGTCGAGTGTCAAAATTCCCCCAGGAACATTGTAAGTTCGATGATACGCAATCATAGCGGATAATGAGAGAAAACGAAAAAAATACCTCAGGACTCAGATAGCGCGACTTTTTTTTTTATTCGACTATTTTTGAATATTTGAAGAAAATTTGACTCATCCATTTTTTCCCGTTTTTCTCAAAAGTTCGGGATACTTAGCTTCAATTTTAATCACTTTTAAAATTAAAATTCAAAACTAAAAAAAATTGTACTACTTTAATTGAGAACATTGAAAATTGAATAATTTCTCGTTGAAGCTTTATACTTTGAAATTTTTTTATTAAGAGCAATTTAAATTGAACAATTTCTAATTTCGTGAATCCGTATCCAAAGTTTTATTTTTTTTCAAATTAAAGCCTTAAAAGTTTGATTAATTTGAGATTTAATTACAGTCTTCCCACTCTTTCGCCTATTGCCCCTTTTCCCCTTTTTAAAAGTAATTTTTCATTTTCTCCCTGTTTTCAAAAAATTTAGACTTTTCCCTTTTCTAGTTTTTTCGCCTAAATGCGAACTAAATTAATAGAACCCATTAAGAAAATCCAACTTTTTTGGTTGTAAGTTAATTTTCTTTTTGGTTAAAAATTCTATTAGTTGATTGCAAATTCAATTATTTTGTTGAAAATTTATCTTTTTTGGTCGAAAATTAATCTTTTTGGTTGAAAATTAATCCTTTTTGGTTAAAAATGCAACTGTTCAAATCTAAATTAATCTGGTTAGGTTGACGATTTAACAATATGGTAGAAAATTAAACTTTTTGGTTGAAAATTAACTAATTGTGTACGAAATAATTGAATTTTCTACCAAATTGTTGAATTTTCAAGACAAAAAGACGAATTTTCTGTAAAAAGTTGAATTTTCAGCAAAAAGTTATTTTTCAACTAATTAGTTGAATTTTAAACATATTAATTGAATTTACAGTTAAAAAAATTAATTTCTAACCAGAAAAAGAACGGCAATTTTCAACTAAAATGATGAATCTTTAATAAAGAAAATGAACTTTTCAGATATTAGTTCAACTTTTAACTCAGGGTTTGAATTTTCAACCTAAAATATGAATTTGGAACAAAAAATGTAATAGTGGATATTTCAACAAAAAATATTTTGATTTAAAATAAAAAACATTAGGATTTCACCAAAAAAAAAAACGAATTTTCAACGAAGTACTTGAATCCTCAATTAAAACAGATTAATTTTCAACCAAACAGTTTTCTACCAAAAAATATGAATTTTCAACAAAATACATCATTTTTCAACCAGATAGTTAAATTTTCTACCAAATTCTTGAATTTTCAAGATAAAAAGATGAATTTTCTGTAGAAAAGTTGAATTTTTAGCAAAAAAGTTAATTTTCAACCAATCAGTTGAATTTTCAACAGAGTAGTTAAATTTTCAGTTAAAAAAAATTGTTATCAAAAAAAGAACGCGAATTTTCAACTAAAATTATGAATCTTCAACAAAATAGTTCAATGTTTAGTTGAAAGAATTAATTTGTAATAAAAAAAGAACGTGAATCTTCAACTAAAATAATTAATCTTCAATAAAAAAAATGAAGTTTGAAGAAACTAGATCAACTTTCATCTTAAGGGTTGAATTTTCAACCTAAAGAAATGAATTTTCAACAAAAAATGTAATAGTGGATATTTCAACAAAAAAATATTTTGATTTAAAAAAAAAACATTAGCCATTCACAAAAAATACGAATTTTCAACAAAATACTTGAATCCTCAATTAAAATCGATTAATTTTTAACCAAAACAATTTTCTAGTAGAAAAAAAGAATTAAAAAAAACAACAATTTTCAACAAGATAGTTAAATTAACGACCAAATTGTTGAATTTTCAGCAAAAAATTTCATTTTCAACCAATCAGTTGAATTTTCAACAAAGTAGTTAAATTTTCAATTAAAAAATAAATTTCTAACCAAAGAAAGAACGTGAATTTTCAACTAAAATGATGAATCTTAAATAAAAAAAAATGAACTTTTAAGAAAGTAGTTCAACTTTCAACTCAGGGGTTCAATTTTCAACCTAAAAAGATGAATTGCCAACGAAAAATGTAATGTAATAATTGATATTTCACCAAAAAAATATTTTAATGAAAAATAAAAAATATTAGGATTTAACCAACAAGGACGAATTTGCAGCAAAATATTTGAATCCTCAACTAAAACAGATTAATTTTTAAAAAAATAGTTGCATTTTATACCGAATTTTTAACAGTAATAAATTAATTTTGAACGACACAGTTGCATTTTTAACTAAAAAATATTAAGTTTCTACAGAAAGAGATGAATTTTCACCCAACAAAATTTTCAACCAAGCAGATAAAATTTCCTTGGTTCAAGACGAATCGATTGACCTACAATTATAATACATTTTATTAAAGAGTAGGGAAGTTATGGCAATTTATATATTTTTAAAATCGATTTTTATAG
>CAKNYM010052590.1:132187-145965 GCA_932195095.1 Andricus curvator
TATTGAAGAGTAAGGAACCTATGGTAATGCATAATATTTGAAAATACCTTTTTTTTATCGTAAAACTTTTTTTTTTAACGTAATTCAAAGTTGATGCATGAACAAAAAAATTCCTTGGTTCGAGACGAATCGATTGACCTACAATTACAATACATTTTATTAAAGAGTAGGGAAGTTATTGTAATTTATATATTTTTAAAATCGATTTTTATAGTAAAAATTTTCTCATTCTCGCAATTTAATGTTGATGCGAGAATAGAAAAGTTGTGTTGATTCAAGACGAATCGATTGACCTATAAAATTGATACATTTTATTGAAGAGTAAGGAAGCTATGGTAATTCCTAATATTTGAAAACATGGTTTTTTATAGTAAAACTTTTTTCACTAACATAATTCAAAATTGATGCAAGAACGGAAAAGATTCCTTGATTATTGGAAAATCGATTGATCTATAATATTAATACACTTTATTGAAGATTAAAGAAGTTATGCTCATTTATAATATTTGAATCATCTGTTTCAAACAGAAAAATTTTTGTTCATCGACATAATTCAAAGTTGAAGCATGAATAGAAAAGACTTTTTGATCATAAATTTTCAAATAGAATAATTCTAACAATTTTTGTAAATAAATCATAAAGCTGGGAAAGGGATAGGATGCTACAGAACTTTTTCCTTCTCTTTTCCAGCTCGAAAAATTATCATTTCGAATACAAAATTTAATCTGTCTGATTTGTCTTTCTATTTCAAAAATTGTTTGTATTTTGTAATTTTGTATTTTGTTTTATTATTGATTTATTTTACTTTATATGTATTTATTTTACTGTATTTTTTTTAAAATTTGTTGTCCTCTTCGCCTTTTTTGCATCATCACAACAAGCCCTGTGCCACGTGACGTGTGAACCAGTCGAGCCCCCCAGAGTGAGGGTCACCAATCTCAATTGATTCCGATCGCTTCCTACGACGTAATGCGGGATAATAAATGACATTGAGGTCCTGATTTTTAAGAAGGTGTGGAATGCTTTTGTCGAATCCAGAAAACTGATTGAAAATTGTATTGGGAAATTGACAGTGTTTGATAAATAGTTTTTTCAATTTGGTACGAATGAAGTGAAGCTAATAGCAAGAAACAAGATCTGCTGATTAGAAGGTTTCATAAGCAAGCCCGCGTTCACTTCTCTGTATTTTTATTTGCTAACGTTACAAGTATAAACAATTTAAAAATTCATTATTAAATAAATTTTTTAATACTGAGTTTAAACATGGTTTGAATCCATAATTAATTTTTTTGAATTGAAAGCGTTTGAAATTTAAAAAAATGTATTGTTCGATTTTGAATTGAAAACGTTCCATATCAAACAATTTTAGATCAAATCTTGTAAAAGTACAATATTCCGCATGTAATGAAAAGGAATTCAACTTGTATCATTTCTTAATAAAAGAGTTAAAAATTGAATAATATGAAATTTAAAAAAATTGAATCAGAAGCTCTCAAAATTGAATCAAAAGCTCTCAAAATTGAAAAATTGCAGACCGAAATTTTGAAAATATGACAATTTCTTCAGAAAGGAGTTGTAATTGTATAATTTCTATCTCAAAGCGTTTAAAATTAAACATTTTTATTTTGAATTAAATAATTTTGAAATTAAATGATTTGAGATTAAAATTTCGAAAATAGGACAATTTCATAAGGTTGGAAAGTTAATATTTTCAGATCACAATTTTGAAAAATTGGATCATTTAAAATTGAAAGAAATTGAAATTGTATTATTTCTAATTAAAAGCTTTAAGAATTGAAAACTTTCGAATTTAAATAATTTTTAATTTTGAAGCGATCAAAATTTGACAACTCAAAACTGAAAACCAAATTGAATGTTTCAAAATCAAAGCTTCTGACGTTCTATAATTTAATTAAAAGAAAACATAATTTAGCATTAAAATAAAAAATTTAACTATCTATTTTTAGTTTAAAAATTATCTCTTTTTGTTGAAAATTTTACTATTTGGATAAAAATTGGTCTTTTTTGGTAAAAAATTAATCTTCTTCCTTAAAAATATATATTTTTGGTTGAAAATTGAACGATTGTCGTAAAAAAATTCAACTATCTTGTTAAATAGTATTTATTAAAGTATTTTGTTAATAAATTTCCTCCTTTGGAAAAAATTAATCTTCTTGGTTGAAAATTCAACTTTTTGGATGAAATTCAACTGTTTTCTTGAAAATGCATTTTTTTGTTTGTTAAAATTCATCATTTTAGATAAAGATTCATTTGCTAGGTTGACAATTTAACTATTTTATTGAAGATTCGTTATTTTTGTAAAACCCTAATTTTTTCAATTTAAAATATAATTATTCCATTTCTGAATGAGAATCAATCTTTTTTAGTTGAAAATATAACTGTTAAGTTGAAAAGTTGATCTTTTTCAGTTGAAAGTTCATCTTTTTTTGTTAAAAATTCGTCTTTTACGGTAGAATTTAAAAAAATTTAATTTAAATGTTAATTTTTAATAATTTTATTTAAATTATAATTTATTTATTTAAAAATTCTTGTTTTCGGTTAAAAATTTCATTATTTGGTTAAAAGTTAAACAATTTGGTGAAAAAGTCATTTTTTGGTTGAAAATTCAAGAACTTTGGTAGAAAATTTAACTATTTGGTTCACAGTGAATTTTTATGTTGAAATTTCATGTATTTTGTTAAAAAAATCGTCTTTTTTATAGAAAATTATTCTTCTTAGTTGCAAATTCATTTTTCTGTTCTTGTAAAATTTTTGTTTAAAAATTAACTTTTGTATCTGAAATTTATATAATTTGTTGAGATTTCGTCTTTTTTGGTAGAAAATTAAACAATTTTGTTGAGAAGTGCCCTTTTTGGTTGAAAAGCCAATTGTTTTGTTGAAAATTCGTCTTTTCCAAGAAGAATTCAACAATTTTGTTGAAAAATTGTGGTTTTTTGGTTAGAAATTAATTTTTTAACTATTCAATTTTCTCTGGAAAATCTAATTTTTTTTAGTTGAAAATTCCACTATTTGGTTGACAATTCATCTTTTTTAGTTGAAAATTCAACTCTTTGGTCGAATGTTCAACTGTTTTCTTGAAAATTCATTTTTTTTAAGATTCATTAGTTTAGTTGAAAATTAATTTCCTTGGTTGATAATTTAATTATTTTGTAGACATTTTTTTTGTTAAACTATTTGGTTAAAAATATATCCTTTTTAGTTTAAAAATTCATTTTTTGTTTGTTAAAAATTTCTTTTTTTTTTTTGTAAACCCCCATTTTTTTAAATTTAAAATATAATTATTCGATTTTTTCGTGAAGGTTTTATCTTTTTCATTTGAAAATTCCAATTATTGGTTGAAAATTTATATTTGTTAGTTACAAATCGTCTTTTTAGGTAGAAAATTAATCTTCTTGATTGAAAATTCATGTTTCTGATTGAATATTCAACTATTTGGTTAAAATTTGATCTATTTTGTTGATAAATAAAAAATGTTTTCAAAAAGTAATCTTTTTCGGTTGAAAATTCACGTCAGTCTTGTTCAGACGGAGTAATCCACCATATTTTTTTTATAATCCACAGTATTCCTATGCAAGCCGGAGTAATCCATCTTCGCTGGACCGCATTTTTAGGACTTGTTTCCCCCTCGTATTGTTCAAAATGTACGATTTTTGACACAATTTCATTTCAGTAAGTTTCGACGTTTCTTTTACTGAAAATGAAAGTGTTTTTTTTCTGGTCCTTTTTCTGTGGACTCGAGAAGAGACCTAAAAAGTTTATGTAAACCTGAAATACTCCTATTTACATCAGTTGATGTAGAGTTTATGATAAAATGATGAGAGTAAAATAATTTGAAAGAAAATGATTATAAAAAAATGATGAGAAGAAAGAGCAAAAAAGAAAAAACGTTTGAGCAAAGACGGGTTAAAGAGTGAATCAAGTAGCCTGGGAGCTGAAGCACTTGTCAAGATTAATTTCGATTCGTGTCGCGTGTCTACTTCCTACGCGACGATAACGCCGTTCTAAAGAATCCTGAATAAACGGATCGAGGGAGGTGAGGATTCAAATAGAGGAAGAGACCAGGCGCCACGCTGCGCTGAGAGAGGAGAGGAGAGGATCTTATAAAGCAGGTGTCATGTCGGTTCATTCGAATGTCAGACACGATTCTCTTGGGATCAGCAAACGATCCTATCCCACTTGTCATTTAAAGTTCAAATCATATTATTTACCTTGATATTTACATACCAAACCCACCATTTGTTACTATTTGTCATTCGCGCTTTCCATGTCAGAATTCAGGGTGGCCACCCACCCGGGAAAACCGGGAGGAAGCTGGGACCATTGCAGGTGAATTGAGTTCGTAATGCCACTTCTTGGGCCAATATTTCAGGGTTGCTACAAAATCCCAATTTCGAAAGTGCCTGACTTTTCCTGATTTTTCTTAGACCAATTTTGTATTTTCACTTAGTTCAATTTTTTTTAAAGTATAAAAAACAACCTTACAACTAGGCGATCAATAATTTTAATCGCACCCTTTCCCAGCTTTATGTTTTCTTTACAAAAATTGTCAGAATTATTCTATTTGAAAATTTATGATCAAAAAGTCTTTTCTATTCATGCGTCAACTTTGAATTATGTCGATGAAAATAGTTTTTCTGTTTTCAACAGATGTTTCAAATATTATAAATTAGCCTAACTTCCTTTATCTTCAATAATCAATCGATTTGCCTCGAATCAAGGAATCTTTTCCATTCTTGCATCAATTTTGAATTATGTTAGTGAACAAAGTTTTACTATAAAAAGCCGTGTTTTCAAATATTATGAATTACCATAGCTTCCTTACTCTTCAGTAAAATGTATCAATATTATAGGTCAATCGATTCATCTCGAATGAAAACATCTTTTCTATTCTCGCCTCAACTTTAAATTATGAGAATGAGAGAATTTTTACTATAGAAATCGATTAAAAAAATATATAAATTACCACAACTTTCCTACTTTTTGATAAAATGTATTAATATTGTAGGTAAATCGATTCGTCTCGAACCAATGAATTTTTTGTATTGTTGCATCAACTTTGAATTATGATAAAGAAAAAAGTTTTACTATAAAAAACGTTATTTTCAAATATTATGCATTACCATAGCTTCCCTCCTCTTCGAAAAAATGTATCAATATTATAGGTCAATCGATTCGTCTCGAAACAACACATCTTTTCTACTCTCGCCTCAACTTTAAATTATGGGAATGAGAAAACTTTTACTATAAAAATCGATTTCAAAAATATCTAAATTACCATAACTTCCCTACTCTTTAATAAAATGTATCAATACTATAGGTCAATCGATTCGTCTTGAATCAACACAACTTTTCTGTTCTCGCCTCAACTTTAAATTATGAGAATGAGAAAATTTTTAATATAAAAATCGATTTAAAAAAAAATAATTACCATAACTTCCCTACTCTTTGATAAAATGTTTTAATAATGTAGGTCAATCGATTCGTTTCGAACCAAGCAATTTTTTGTATTCTTGCATAAACTGTGAATGATGATGAAGAAAAAAGTTTTACTATAAAAAACGGTATTTTCAAATATTATGCATTACCATAGCTTCCTTACTCTTCAATAAAATGTATCAATACTATGGGTCAATCGATTCGTCTCGAATCAACACATCTTTTCTGTTCTTGCATCAACTTTGAATATGTTAATGAAAAAAGTTTTACTGTAAAAAATCGATTTTAAAAATATAGATATTACCATAACTTTCCTACTTTTTAATAAAATGTATCAATATTGTAGGTCAATCGATTCCTCTTGAACCAAGGAATTTTTTGTATTCTTGCATCAACTTTGAATTATGTTAAAGAAAAAAGTGTTACTATAAAAGACGAGATTTTCAAATATTATGCATTACCATAGCTTCCTTACTCTTCAATAAAATGTATCAATATTATGGGTCAATCGATTCGTCTTGAATCAACACAACTTTTCTATTCTCGCGTCAACTTTAAATTATGAGAATGAGAAAATTTTCACTATAAAAATCGATTTCAAAAATATCTAAATTACCATAACTTCCCCACTCTTTAATTAAATGTATTAATATTGTAGGTCAATCGATTCGTCTCCAACGAAGGATTTTTTTCATTCTTGTATCAACTTTGAATTATGTTGAAGAAAAAAGTTTTACTATAAAAAAACGGTATTTTCTAATATTATGCATTACCGTATCTTCCTTACTCTTCAATAAAATGTATCAATACAATGGTCGATCGATTTGTCTTGAATCAACACAACTTTTCTGTTCTCGCATCAACTTTAAATTATGAGAATGAGAGAATTTTTACTATAAAAATCGGTTTTAAAAATATATTAATTACCATAACTTTCCTACTCTTTGATAAAATGTATTAATACTGTAGGTCAATCGATTCGTCTCAAACCAAGGAATTTTTTTATCCTTGCATCAACTTTGAATTATGATATAGAAAAAAATTTTACTATAAAAAAACGGTATTTTCAAATATTATTATGCATTACCATAGTCTCCTTACTCTTCAATAAAATTTATCAATATTATGGGTCAATCCATTCTTCTCGAATGAACACATCTTTTCTATTCCCGCCTCAACTTTAAATGATGAGAATGAGAAATTTTTTATTATTTTAAAAGCGATTTCAAAAAGATCTAAATTACCATAACTTCCCTACTCTTTAATTCAATGTATTAATATGCTGGGTCCTTCGATTCGTCTCGAACGAAGGATTTTTTTCTAATTCCTGCATTAACTTTGAATTATGTTAAAGAAAAAAGTTTTACTATAAAAAACGGTATTATCAAATATTATGCAATACCATAGCTTCCTTACTCTTCAATAAAATGTATTAATATTATAGGTCAATCGATTTGTCTCGAATCAACACATCTTTTCTGTTCTTGCATCAACTTTGAATTATGTTAATGAAAAAAGTTTTACTATAAAAAATCGATTTTAAAAATATAGAAATTACCATAACTTCCCTACTCTTTGATTAAATGTATTCATATGCTAGGTCAATCGATTCGTCTCGAACCAAGGATTTTTTTTAATTCTTGCATTAACTTTGAATTATGTTAAAGAAAAAAGTTTTACTATAAAAAAACGGTATTTTCAAATATTATGCATTACCATAGCTTCCTTACTCTTCAGTAAAATGTATTAATATTATAGGTCAATCGATTTTTCTCGAATCAACACATCTTTTCTGTTCTTGCATCAACTTTGAATTATGTCAATGAAAAAAGCTTTACTATAAAAAATCGATTTTACAAATATAGAAATTACCATAACTTTCCTACTTTTTGATAAAATGAATTAATATTGTAGGTCAATCGATTCGTCTCGAACCAAGGCATTTTTTTTATTGTTGCATCAACTTTGAATTATGATAAAGAAAAAAGTTTTACTATAAAAAACGGTATTTTCAAATATTATGCATTACCATAGCTTCGTTACTCCTCAATAAAATGTATCAATATTATGGGTCAATCCATTTTGTCTTGAATCAACACAACTTTTCTATTCTTGCGTCAACTTTTAATTATGAGGATGAGAAAATTTTTACTATAAAAATCGATTTCAAAAATATCTAAATTACCATAACTTCCCTACTCTTTAATTAAATGTATTAATATTGTAGGTCAATCGATTTTTCTCCAACGAAGGATTTTTTTTCATTCTTGTATCAACTTTGAATTATGTTGAAGAAAAAAGTTTTACTATAAAAAAACGGTATTTTCTAATATTATGCATTACCGTAGCTTCCTTACTCTTCAATAAAATGTACCAATATTATAGGTCAATCGATTCGTCTGTAATCCAACACAAATTTTCTATTCTCGCATCAACTTTAAATTATGAGAATGAGAACATTTTTACTATAAAAATCGATTTTAAATATATATAGATTACCATAACTTTCCTACTCTTTAATAAAGTGTATTATTATTGTAGGTTAGTCGATTCTTCTCCAACAATGGAATTTTTCTTATTCTTGCATCAACTTTGAATTACTTTAAAGAAAAAAGTTTTACTATTATATTATGGTCAATCGATTCGTCTCGAATCAAGGAATTAATTGTATTCTTGCATCAACTTTGAATTATTTTAAAGAATAAAGTTTTACTATAAAAAACGGTATTTTCAAATATTATGCATTACCATAGCTTCCTTACTCTTCAATAAAATGTATCAATATTATAGGTCAATCGATTCGTCCCGAATCTACACATCTTTTCGAATCTCGCATCAACTTTAAATTATGAGAATGAAAAAGATTTTAATCTAACACTCGATTTTAAATATAATATGAATGACGATAACTTCCTTACTTTTTAATAAAGTGTATTAATTTTGTAGGTCAATCATTCGTCTCGAACCAAAGAATCTTTTATATTTTTGCATCAACTTTGAATTTGAATTTTTAAACTGAGGAAGGTTTAATGAAATAAATTTAAAATTTTTGGAAAATGTTACCATCATAAAGCTTCCTCTATGAGGAAGCAATAGATGAATTTTCACCCTAATAGGTGAGTTTTCAATTCAAAAAGATTAATTTTGAACCAAAAATTATTAAATTGCAACAAATAAAATATGCCAGAAGTTCTGAACGTTCAGATGAACGAAATATTTTCCCAAAATTCTATTTAGTTCCTCAATGTTGTTCTAACTACAAGTTAAAATATGCATTATAATTTTATTTTTAAATAATCTGTTAATTATAATTTAAATTAACAAAGATTTTGGCACATTTTCTAGTTTAAAAAGTCCAACCAAAAAGATGAGCTTTCAATAAAAGTGTTAAATTTTTAACCGAAAAAGATTTTTCAGTCAATGAAGAAAAAAAACTGATCCAAAATGTAGAATTTTTAAGCCAAAAAGACGAATTTCCTGCAAAACAGTTGAGTTTTCAACCCAAAAATATGAACATGTAACTAAAATGATAAATCTCCAATAAAAAATGTATTTTTAACCAAATAGTTGAATTTCCAACTAAAAGAAACGGATTGTGTAACTAATTAGTTAAATTTTCAAACAAAGGCATGGATTTTTAACTAAAAAAGATAAGTTTTCGAACAAAAGACTTTCAAAAATGGTTAAATCTTGATAAATTCCTTAGATTTTTTAAAAATACGTCCAAATAAGTTTTCGGTACCAAATATCAAATAAATAAAAATATAAATTCAAGTTCAAAGTACCACCGAAATAATCGAATTTTAAATTATTCATTTTCCAACGTTGACTTAAAAAACTTCATATCTTAAAATCTGTAATATCTTTAAAAATTTCTTTAAAAATTATTAAACCTTTGAAATCCGTTAAATTCCACAAAATGTGATAAAGCCCTTTAAAATCCCTTGAAATATTCTATATTTTCTTAAATAATTCATTAAAAGAGTCTTTTAAAGCGTCTTGCATCCCGTTTGTATCATGTCGCATTTCACCTTTGCTATTTCTCATGTTGCCTAACTCTGTACTTTTACCTCCCTTCATATTGCTCAGCGCCCATTTATAAAACAGTTTCTTCCTTCCTTCAAAATCGTTTTGAATTTTCTTCTCTTCATCTGTTTTGATTTTATCTTTAACCTCACTAGTCCCTCACTAGTAGTTTTACTTTCCTCTTTTTGTGTCTTTAATCATTTTCAGGTCTATTTCTCTCCTTATCGTTAAGGCTTGTGATGTTCAACTTTCTTGTATACGCTTCTTTCTTTTCTTGGGCGGCTGCTTGGATTTCTTTAAAATCTTTATAAATACACTAAATTCTTTTAAATCTATTGAAAATTTTTGAATGTCCTTAAATCTTGTGAAATTCCTAGAAATCTTTTGAAATCCCGTACAAAATTAAAAAATCCAATATCTTTTAAAATTTCCATGGGTTAAACTTTTTTCTTTAATTTACAAAAAAATTGCGCAATTATTTTTTCACCAATTTGAAGAAAAATGGAGGGGACGAAAGAAAAAAAAATTCTTTTTTCGGGCCACCCGAACGTGAATTCGCGATAAGGGAGACGAAAAAGGGCGTGTGCAACTCGCTTTAGACCGTATTGTAAGACATCGTGATTTTATTGCTCCTTTATATTGCCTCCTTGCTTCTTCTCCCACTGATCCTCGTATTTTTTCACTCCTTTTTTTATTTTTTATTCCTTTCTTGCATCGATTCGTCCTGTTTCGTTCGCGCTTGTTCCAGTCGTGAGAACGATTCGAAACGTCGTTTTACGAGGCACTGCTGAGTTCGGGGTGAAATTGAAATTTCGCGAGATGTTCGCCGAAGATCCAGTGCTGATCGACTTCCCCAGGGATCGAGTTTAATGCCGGTTTATTTGCACTGATCTCGCAAAAAAAAAAATGAATAAATTTTCAGGATAGTTACGTGATTACAAAAAAATGTGGTAAAATAAGTGAAAAATTTTATAAGACCGGGAAAAATCGGGAAATGGCCGTGAATTTATTTTTCGACCAGGAATTGTAAAAATTTTTAGACAAAAAATATGTCCAAGTTTGATTTCAACCGTTTTTTAAAGAATTAGTTAAATTTTTATTTTTATTATTAATTAGTTAATTTAAAAATTAGAAGCTTTTGGAATCGAAGGTTTTTTATGAAAAACCTTTTTATTGATCAACTGTGAATATAAATTAATTAAGGATCATCAGAATTGAACTGTACTTTAGGGATTAAAAATTGAATAATAATTGATTTTACAGGACGATTCGGAATCAGGTCAAAATCAGTTCTAAATTTAGGAATTTCCCGATTTTAACGTTAAAAATTAAACTGTTTCAATTGGTCTTTATAAAATTTATAACTATATCACTTTTATAACTTTATAACTTTATAAAACTTTATAAAATTTTCAAATAACTTCAAAATAATATATTCATAATTTTTCAACCCAATCAATTTGAAATATTTTAATTAAGGAAAAAACAATGTATTAATATTTAGAAATATCTGACTGTTAATTTGAAATCAGTAATTACAAATCAAATATTCAAAACTAAACAAAAAATCTAAACTTTGAACGTTACAATTTTAATTGTTCCATTTAAAAATTTTCAAGTTGTAAGTCAAATTCTTCAATTTTAATCTATAAATAACAATTAAACACCTATTATTCTTACAAAAAATTTAAAACAAAATATAGATTTTTGCTGATTTCGAACTAAAAATGTAAAAGTTGTTTAAGAATTGTGAGAGGCTTCAAAAGAATAAAAAACATTTCTTTAAGATTCCTAGAAAAATTAAAAATGATTTTTTATTTTGAAATATTAATTTTAAGAGAATATTTAAAAAGATGCAGAAAGATTTATAAAATTGTCAAAAATGAATGTTGAAGATTTTAAGGAAATTTATTTCATTTGGCAGGATTAAAAAAAAATTTCAGGAAAAATTCGAATCATTTTAAAAGATGTTTAGAAGTTCTGAAAAAATTTCAAAAATAATATAAAATTTGAAAAAATGTTAAGCAAACGTGATTCTTTAAGATTTTGAAATAAAGTTTTGAAGCATTTCAAGGATTTTATAAACTATTCAAAATAAAAATAATTTGTCTTGTAATTTAAGATGTGTTCAGTTTATAAAAAAATATAATCGTTCAATTTTTAATGTTTCCAGCTTAAAATTGATTAAAATAATATAATTTTGAAAAATTTTTAATTCATTGATTGATTCTTTAATTTAGAACATTAAAAATTATAACGGGGATTTATATTTTTGGAACTGAATCTGAATCTTTGAACTCTACACTTTATAAAAGTTTATAAATTTCAATTGGTCAGTTTAACTGCATTTTATTGAAAATTTTTCAGTTGAAAAGTATTAGTAGCTTTCATTTTATAGTGTAAATTATTGAGGATTTGAATATGATATTTTTGAATTAAAAAACTTTTTAATTTTTTAAAAATTTTTAGATTCTCATCAGAGAAGGTATAAGATTTGTGTAAAATTTGATCCCCCACCCATTTTTGTTAAATGTCCACGTTTTGAGACCTTCCGAATTTGTTTTTTATTTAAAATTACAATCTGTTTGGTTGAAGAGTTTACTAATTTATTGAATTTATTTTTCCAAATTTAAAATTAATTTTTTAAACTGAAAATGTACATTTTTTTTTTTTTCAGTTGAAAATTCGTCTTTTTTTTTGCAAAAGACTAATCTTTTCGGTTTAAAATTTCCCATCTTTTAAGTTAAAACTGCAACTGTTTTTGGTTAAATTTGAATATTTTCTGTTTAAAAATTCTATTATTTGGTTGAAAATTCTTCTTTGATTTTAGAATATCCAAAAATTTGGTTAAAAATTCAACTATTTTGTTGAAAATTTAATTATATTGCTGACATTTCAAGTATTTTGTTAAAAAGTAATCTTTTTGATAGAAAATTCAACAGGTTTGTTGAACATTCGTCTATTTGGATATAAATTTTATCCTATTGGATTTTTACCTTTTTTGTTGAAAATTTAATTGTGTTCTAAAAAATTCAATTATTTGGTTGAAATTGCGCTTGGTTTTGGTTGAAATTTAAACTTGTTTGCTTGAAAAATTATCTATTTTGTTGAAAATTTAACTACTTGGTTAAAAAGTGATCTTTTTTAGTCGAAAATACAACTGTTTTGTTGAAAATTGGTCCCTTTAGATTCAAAATTCATATTTATGGTAGAAAAGTACTACTTATTGGGTCAAATAATTTAATTTTTTAATTTTAATCTATAATTTTTTTATGCCATATACAAGATTTTATGTTGAAAATGTTATTCGATTAAAATGCTGGTCTTTGAATATTAGTTATCGGGGAAAATGAAAAATTGTTCAGGGAAAAATCAGCAAATTTTTGTTTGGCCACCCTGATAATAAACATTTTAAAAAACAACATAAATTTGAGTTTTTTAAAACCATTTCTAGTCGATCCTAAGCCTGCATATCAATTTATTGTTTAAAAAATTCCATGCCGCTATTTTGCTACTTTTTTCAAAAATGCCAATATTGAGACTTATTTTGATTTCTTAAGTAAGTCTGAGCATAGTTTTTTTATTCTTTTACTGTCATTGTGGAATTTCTACTATACATCCCGAATTCTGAAAACAAAAATTTGATGTATCTCTATAATTTCCACTTTTGACAGAGCCATCCGTTTTTTCACGCACAATGGCAATGATCTCCGAGCTCGTCAATCTTCCAATAATAATTGAGTCCGCTTATATTTTTTCTATGTTGAAAATGTTATTCGATTAAAATGCTGATCTTTGAATATTAGTAATGGGGGAAAATGAAAAATTGATCAGGGGAAAATCTGGAAAAAATCAGCAAATTTTTGTTTGGCCACCTTGATAAAAAACATTTAAAAAAACAAAGAAAGACGAATAAATTCGAGTTTTTTTAACCCATTTCTAGTCGATCCTAAGCCTGCATATCATTTCATTGTTTACAAAATTCCATGCCGCTATTTTGCTACTTTTTTAAAAAATGCCAATATTGAGACTTATTTTGATCTCTTAAGTAAGTCTGAGCATAGTTTTTTTACTCTTTTACTGTCATTGTGGAATTTCTACTATACATTCGGGATTCTGAAAACAAAAATTTGATGTATCTCTATAATTTTCACTTTTGGCAGAGCCATCCTTTTTTTCATGCACAATGGCAATGATCTCCGAGCTCGTCAATCGTCCAATAATAATTGTGTCCCCTTATATCTTGTCGACAGAGCCAGGAATTCCATTGGCTGATCGTGCATCGTTTCGTAAAT
>CAKNYM010052590.1:145975-159714 GCA_932195095.1 Andricus curvator
TTTCGTAAATTTTTATTTCCTCCGCTAATTTAACAGAGCTTCAAATTCAAAAGGGCACATCAGCGTACCAGCGAAATGAATACATCTCACCGGAGATCGAGGCAAATGAACGCAAAAGACAAGTGCTTTCAACGTTACTCCAGAGTGCATGCGAAGTTGCATTTTTTTTTCCTTCACTAACTTTTTATTATAGTTCTGGCAATAGCGATTATACGCTGTAGCAAGCCCACTGCTTTTTTCATAAAATTATGCTCTACTCTCTTTCCCTCATGAACTTTGAAATTTTTCAGTTATCACATAAATTCCAGACACTTTTGTTCGAGGTTTTTATGTTTTGGACTGAATGTGCAAATTCAGCTAAATGCAGCGATGAAATGTATTTAGTTGGAAATTCTCTTTTTTAATATTCTGGATGAATTCGTTAAATTTCTGGTACAAGAAATGGAATAAAACTGTTTTATACAAAATTTCATTAAATGATGACAAGAAATATACAACTTTTAATCTGTATTTTTAATGACGTCAGTTTTTTGAAATTTCTTGTGACTTGTATCATAAAACATAAAAAATAAAACATCAAATATCAAGCACTAATAATCAAACATCAATCAACAATAATCTGAAACCAAACATCAAACTTAAAACGTCAAACATCCAACATCAAACATAATATAAACAGGGTAGCTTAGGTGAGGGAAAACCTGGAAATCAGGGATTTCGAAAAAAATCTTTCAAAAGTCAGGGTCAATGATCATTGGATTTTTAACTAAAAAAATTAACTATTCCAGTTGAAATTTGAATTATTTTCTTGAAAATTCGTCTTGTTTTGTTTCATGTTAGTTTTTTTAACTGAAGATTTAACTATTCTAGTTGAATATTCCATCATTCTAGTTTAAAATTGATTTCTTTCGTTCGACATTAATTTTTTTAACTCAAATTTGAACTATTCAATTTTTTGTTGAAAATTTATATTGTTTAGTTCAAAATTCATGTATTTTGTTAAAAATTCGTCTTTTTTATTATAAAAACAATCTTCTTGTTTCAAAAATCAACTATTTCAGTCGAAGATTTATCATTTTAATTGAAAATTCATTACTTTAGTTGAAAATTCAACTATTTTATGGAAATTTTTTGTTGTTGAAAATTCCAATATTAAACTTGGAAGATTTATCATTTTAGATGAAAATTCATCTTTTTAGATAAAAATTCACCTTCTTAGTTAAAAATTAATTTTTCTCAATTTTTTGGAAAATTGATCTTTTTTAAGTGGAAACTCAACAATTTGGTTGAACATTCGTCTTTTTTGGTAGAAAATTCATCTTTTGGATGAAAATTCAACTATTAAAATTAAAGATATATCATTTTAGTTGAAAATTCATCGTTTTGATTTAAAATTAATTTTTTTACCCTAAAATTGAACTAATACAGATAAAAATTCCATAATTTTAGTTGAAAATTTATCTCTTTAAGTGAAAATCAATTTTTTAAACTAAAAATTTTACTGTTCAATGTTTGGTTGAAAATTTTATTGATATTTCGTCTTTTTTGTTCGAAAATTCATGTTTTTGGTTGAAAATCCGACCATTTCAGTTAAAGATTCATAATTTTAATTATAAATTTAACTGTTTTAGTTTTGATTGAATATTGACTTTTTTATTTGAAAATTCAACCATTTGGTTGAAAAATTGTTGCTTTTTTTTGGTTGAAAATTCAATTATTTGATTGCAAACCGTCTTTTTTGATAGAAAATTTATCTTTTCGGTTGAAATGTGATTTTTTAAATCCAAAATCTAACTAATACAGTTGAATATTACATCTTTTTTGTTGAAACCTTATCTTTTTAGTCGAAAATTAATTTATCAAACTAAAAATTTAATTATTCAGTGTTTAGTTGAAAACTTACCTTTTCTCGTTGAAGATTCATTTTTTTTTTTTTTAAATTTCGTATTTTTGGTCGAAAGTTAATCTTATTGATTCAAAATTGAAGTTTTTGGTTGAAAATTCGACTATTTCCGGTGAAAATTCATAATTTTAGTTGAAAATTCAACTATTTGGTAGAAAATTCATTTTTTTAGTTACTTGAAAAGTTAGGATTATAAAGCTTTTAAAATTTCAAGTCGATTGTTTAAAAAATGCGAAATGCTTGAATGGTTCCGTAGTATGAAAAATTATACCTAACAAAATGTTGAGATACCTGTAAAAACTTAGTATGTCAGGCAATTTTTTTCCAGGATCAAACTTTTCTAACATTTTTTAGTACTGTTTTAACTAATAAGGTGCCAAATTGGTAAACATATATCAGAAGAGAAAACCGGGAAAAACGTTAATTCCGATCCGGAAAATTTCCCGGGAAATTAAATGAAATTTCGCTAGACACCTTCGCAACCAATTAATGTTAATTATTATTTTTAAATTTTACTCGGTCAACTTCGATTTCACAACTTTATTTAATTGTTTGTTGTCGATGGAATGACGGTTTTTGATTTACTAATCTAGAAAAAATGGTTTTAGCCTTTAGCTGTAAAAAAGGTTCCTCTCTAGCTCTGCTGGGATTCGAACCCAGGTCTGCAGATTGCCGGTTAGAGCACCAGACTGGCAATCTGTAGACCTGGGTTCGAATCCCAGCGGAGCTAGAGAAGAATTTTTTCACAGCTAAAGAGTATAGCCATTTTATTTTAGACTAGTAGATTAAAAAGTCATTGTATCTGCTAAAAAACCATATCACTACTCTAGTCGACAACATAACATAAAAATTCAATTAGTTCAATAAAACTTCAATAGTTTTTCACTCTTTTACTGTCATTGTGGAATTTCTACTATACGTCCGGGATTTTGAAAACAAAAATTTGATGTATCTTAATAATTTTCACAAAAGCAGAGCCATCCTTTTTTTGACACACAATGGCACTGATCACCGAGGCCGTCTTTACTTGTACAAGTTTTCGCATCGCAAACCTTTCCTCAAAAATAAATTTTCTAAAATGTGTCCCGTCTGTTCCATAAAATGCCCACTTGTCAGGACCGAAAATTGAATCCAGACTCGGGAAACAGAGCCTGGAGGAGATAAAAAGGTGAAAGAGGGAAATAATAGAGAACGAGGGTGGATATTACGGACCTCTCGATTCTTCTCCAAGCTTGAATAGGCGCACATAATACAGGTTTATGAATTATGATTATATTCTTTGGAAAATCATACCTATATAAGTGTATGTGTACATAAGGGTAAAAAAATATGAATTCTGGTTTGTGGCAGCGTCACAAAGCATATTGCGCCTCTCGTTATTAGTTCCATTGTCAGACGTGTTTTCATAAAGTTCCTTTCGTCGCATATGCATAAACAAAGCCAGCCTTCCCCTTTCCCCTTTACCAGGTCGTTGAATATATCCCGTAATTAAATATCAGTTTCACTGTCTACAAGGGACGAGGAATGGCGTATGTGGTTGAGCTCGTGTCGGTTTGCGTTCACGTCTCAGCTCAGATTCCTCCTAGAAAATTAATTTTCAATTTTATCCTTCAAAGTGACGCGATGAAATAGTATTATTTCTCCTGGAATAGATGCCCAGGAAGTTGGCAACCAAATTTCAAAAAAATGAAAATTGTGCTGAATTGTGCTAGATTTGTGCTCTATTGTACCGTAAATTAAAAAAAAATGAAAGTTTCAGTCAAAAAATAAAAAAAAACATATTTATGTCAACCGCGCCATTTTTTTTTTTTACAAAACAGAACTTGTCCTAGTAACTAACTACTATTTCGAAAGCGGAAACTTGTCCTGATTTGTGCTAGGATAGCGCAATAATTATCTCTAATAACGAATCGCACTCAAATTAATATTTTCAAAAAGAAAATGCAATATTTTTGAACTTGGAACGTGTTTTTGACCAAAAAATTTCAAAAACACGAATTTAGAGAATCTGAAACTTGTGCTGAGTTGACCTAGACTAGCACAATAATTATCTCTAATGATGAATTGCGCACTAAAATTATTATTTTCCAAAAGTGCAATATTTTTGAACTTGGAACGTGTTTTTGACCCAGAATTTTCAAAAATACGAATTTTGAAAATCTGAAACTTGTGCTGAGTTGTCAAACCGGGGGGGGGGGTCAAATTTTACACAAATCTAATACCTTCTCTAGATGAGAGGCTAGCAAAATAATGATCTCTATTACGAATTGCACTCAAATTAATAGAATTATTAATATACCCTTGAAGATAATTATTGTGCTTACCTAGCGCAACTCAGCACAAGTTTCAGATTTTCGAATTTCGTATGTTTGAAAATTTTTGGTCAAAAACACATTCCGAGTTCAAAAATATTGCATTTTTTTGGAAAATATCAATTTGAGTGCGATTCGTCATTAGAGATAATTATTGTGCAACGCCAAGTTCAAATTTCGAAAAAATGAAAATTGTGCTGAATTGTGCTAGATTTGTGCTCTATTGTAAAGTAAAAGATTGTTTGAAAAAATGAAAGTTTCAGCCCAAAAATAAAAAAAAACATATTTATGTCCACTGCGCCATTTTTTTTTTACAAAACAGAACTTGTGCTATTAACTACTATTTCGAAAACGGAAACTTGTGCTGAGTTGTGCTGGGCTAGCACAATAATTATCTCTAATGACGAATCGCACTCAAATTAATATTAAAAAAAAAATGCAATATTTTTGAACTTGGAACGTGTTTTTGACCGAAAATTTTCAAAAACACGAATTTCGAGAATCTGAAACTTGTGCTGAGTTGACCTAGACTAGCACAATAATTATCTCTAATGACGAATCGCACTCAAATTAATATTTTTCAACAAAAATGCAATATTTTTGAACTTGGGACGTGTTTTTGACCAAAAATTTTCATAAACACGAATTTCGAAAATCTGAATCTTGTGCTGAGTTGTGCTAGGCTAGCACAATAATTATCTTCACTGGTATATTAATAATTCTATTAATTTGAGTGCAATTCGTTAATAGAGATAATTATTGTGCTAGCCTAGGACAACTCAGCACAAGTTTCAGATTTTCGAAATTCGTATTTTTGAAAATTTTGGGTAAAAAACACGTTCCAAGTTCAAAAGTCTTGCAATATTTTGGAAAATATGAATTTGACTGTCTTGAGAGATAATTATTGTGCTAGTCTAGGTCAACTCAGCACCAGTTTCAGATTCTCGAATTTCGTAATTTTGAAAATTTTCGGTAAAAAGCACGTTCCAAGTTCGAAAATATTGAATTTTTTGAAAAATATTCATTGAGTGTGATTCGTCATTAGAGATAATTATTGTGCTAGCCTAGGACAACTCAGCACAAGTTTTCGTTTCTAGCACAATTTTTGTCTCGTCAAAAAAAAAAGAAAAAAAATGGCGCGGCTGACATATATATGTTTTTTTTATATTTTTGGGCTGGAATTTTCATTTTTTCAAAAAATCTTTTACGGCACAATAGAGCACAAATCTAGCACAATTTTCATTTTTTCGAAAAACCTAATTGGCGAGGCTAACATAAAATTTGACTGGAAAATCAGTCATTTCTACTGACAAAACAGTCGTTTTGACAGATGAATCAGTCAGTATAGCTGAATGAAGCAGTCACTTAAAGTGACTGATTTTTGGTCAATGGAAGTGACGAATTTGTTTGCTCTAATAAAACTGTAAAATTATTTCTAAATACAATTCTTCATTAAATTCCTACATTTTAATAAATGATTAAAATTAACCATAATTGACTGGTTAACACATTTAAAGTTGCAGATTAAATCAATAAAAATAACTGACTTGATTTGTGAAAGTTACTGATTACATCATTCAAAATGAATGATTTAATTAGTAAAAGTTACATATTACGTCATTCTAAATGACTGATTCAGTCAAGCACAGTTACAGTTTAGATCATTTCAAATTACTGATTTGGTCAGTGGATTTTACTGATTGGATCAATTCGTCTTTATTGGTAGAAAATAAGTTATTTTTCGTTGCTAATTTAGCTTTTTTGTTCGGAAATTAAACTACTTTGTTAACAATTAATTTTTTTTATAAAGACTCATGATTTTAGTTGAATATTCGTTGTTTTTTTGGTAAATAATAAATTTTTCAACTGGAAATTGACCTAGTCAATTTTTTGTTTCAATTTTTTATTTACTTGAAAAAATGTATTTTGTGAAGTCTTTGGTATGAAATTAATCTTTTTTGGTAACAAATTTTATTATTTGGTTGAAATTTAATTATTTTGTTGAAAATTCGTTTTTTTTATTCAATATTATTTTGTGAACTGACATTCGAACTATGCAATTTTTGGTTAAAAATAGATCGTTTTGGGTCCAAAATTAAACTGTTTAGTTGAGATTCAACTATTTTGTTGAAAATTTATGTTTTTTGGTTTAATTCCACTGTTTTTTTAAATTTTCAATTAAAATCTTATTAAGTATCAACTACTTGGTGAAGGTTGAAGCACTTCGTTAAAAAATCATTTCTTCTGGATAAACATTCATCATTTTTGTTCAAAACTCATTTCTATTGTTGAAAATTTAACTAGTTTCTCGAAAATCCGTTTTTTTAAATAGATTTTTTAAACTGAAATTTAAACTATTCCATTTTTGGTTGAAAAGTAATATTTTTAATTGAAATTTTAACTGTCTAGTTGAAAATTCATGTATTTTGTTGAAAATCCTTTCTTTTCAGTAGAAAATTAATCTTCTTGGCGCAGAATTTTTTTTTTTTTTTTTTTTGACAATTGAATTTCTTGGTTGAAAATTAAACTGCTTTGTTAAAAATTCTTTTTTTTTTAAGATTCCATCATTTCAATTAAAAATTAACCTCTGGTTGAAAATGGATCTTTTTAGCTGAAAATTTAACTATTTTGTTAAAAATTCGTTTTTTGCTGTTGTTGAAAATTAATATTTTTTCAGTTGAAAATTCCACTTTTTGATTGAAAATTTTCGTATTTTGTTGAAAATTTTTTCTTTTTTGTAGAAAATTAATCTTCTTGGTTGAAAAATCATCTTTTTCGTTAAACATTCAACTGCTTGATTGAATGTGAACTACTTTGTTAAAAATAATTTTTCTTAGTTTAAGATTCATTATTTTGGTTGAAAATTAATCTTTTGTGTGGAAAATTGAACTATTTTGTTAAAAATTCTTTTTTCTTGTTGAAAATTAATTTTTGTAATGAAAAAATGTTTCAGCCCAATTTTTGGTTCGAAATGGATCTTTTTTATTTTCAAATTCAACAGCTAGGACCATTAAAAATGACTGATTTCATCAGTGACTAAAATTGACTCTTGTTGTATGAAATTTGAAAATTTTAAAGTTCAATCTCAGACTGGGAACAGAAATTATATTAATTTCAATAAAAAATTGTTTAACATATCTTTAAAATTTTGAACGGTTCAAATTTTAGTGAAGAATTTCGTCACTGAAAAAGAACAAATGACGATTTTATGCTTTTTCAAATTGTTTTTTTTTAAAGTACGCCTATTTTTCCTCCAAACAAGATTTTTTTACCATACGTCTAATTTCAAATAAAAAGGTAAAAACGGAACAATAATAAGTGTTTTAGTATTAAAAAAAATATAATTTCAATTTTGAATCATACAGAATCCAAAAAAAATCTGATCGTATTAATTAAATTAAATTTTATACTTATTTTATTAAATAAAAACAATTTTAAAACGTATACAATAGAATCATGTAAATTGTAACGTTAAAAATTGAATTTTTGAGTTTCTGAATTATAATAGTTGAAAATTAATGATTCATTAATGTTAAGTTGGGACGATTATAAAAATTCAAGTTGAAAATTGTTCTACATACCAAATTTTAACATTTTGTATTCTTCAAAATCGAACAATTAAAAAAGCGATTAAAATTGAATGATTCTTTCGAACTATTCGTGATAATAATTGATTTTTTCAAAACTAATGTTTAAAAAAAATGAAAAATTAGAATTCGAAATCATTTGTTATTATTAGGGGTTCTTTTTCTTCATCTCTTTTTATTTTTTAATGGTTCAGCATAAATTTTCTAGATTCAATTATAGATCCTAGAAAGGTTTAGGTGACTAATCTGGTTAAATTTAAAAGATTTGAATTCTATTTAAGAAGACGATCTGGAGTCTTTCTTTTGAAAGAAAGAAAAATGATACGACCAACTTGAATGAACAGCCCCATGGTGAGAGGACCATCTCCACAAAGTAATAGTTCAATTAGTAGAATCGTAAAATGCAAATGTGGGCATGATATCCGGTTCCTCCATTGTCGTCCTTTCACTCTCTTACTTATCCTCGTAAAAAGATCATCACGATTTCAGAGAAAAAATACTTATATTTAAATATTAGAATATTTTCTTTGTATCTTTTCCAGATAGATTTGTTAAATTATTAATTTTTTTTATCTTCCTTATACTATTATAAAATTATTTTGAATATTTCTTTACAAGATAAGCAGTATGGTCATAGGTCAGGGAAAACCTGGAAATCAGGGAAATGTCAAGAAATTTTATTTGTCACGGAAAATTCAGGGATTTTTACAAAAATCTTGCAAAAGTCAGGGAATTTCTATAACTCTCAAGGACAAAAAATTAAAAATGTTAATTTTGTTTAAAAATGATAAAAAATTAAAATTCTGGTATTTGCATATTAATTGTTAGGGAAAAAGAAAAATTAGTGTGGGAAAAGTTAAGGAATTTTGAAAATAAAATTCGCGACCACTCTGATATAATATTCTTGTTAAAAATTTATTTTGCTATGTAATTCTATTTCTATTTCCTTGTTCTCAGTTGGTTCCTCCTGACGATTATATTTTCAGTTAACAATTTTATTATTTGGTTGCAAATTTTGAAATTTTGTTAAAAAGGCATATTTTTTGCTTCAGAATACAACTGTTTGGTTGAAAATCAATCTTCTTTGGTTGAGGATGCAACTATTTTATTTGTAATTTCGTCTTTTTTTGGTTGAACTGATTTTTATTTTAAATTAAACATTATTTTGGTTGAAGTATCCACTATTACATTCTTTGTTGAAAATTCACCTCTTTGGTTAATTTTTTTTTGTGATTGAAAATTAATTCTTTTAATAGAAAATGTAAGTATTCCAGTTGAAGATTCATCATTTTAATTGAAAATTCATCTCGTTTGTTGAAAGTTTAACTATTTTTTTTAAAACTCATTTTTTTATTGAAAATTAATTTTTTTTAACTAAATCTATTCTATTTTTGGCTGAAAAGCGATTGTTTAAAATTGAGAATTAACTAATTGGGTAAAAGTTCAACAACTTTTTTGAAAATTAATTTTTTGAACTAATAATAAAACTTTTTCATTTTTGCTTGAAAATTAATCTGTTTTTTTTTTTTTGAAAAAAAATGAAAATTCAACTTTTTTACAGGAAATTTGTCTGTTGACTTGAGAGTTTAACAATTTGTATGACCTCTTTTTTTTGTTGAAAATAAATTTTTTAAACTAAAAACTTAACTATTCCAGTTGAAGATTCATCATTTTACAATTTTTTGAGAATTCATCTCTTGTTGGTTAAAAGTTTAACTATTTTGTGGAAAACTAAGTTTTTTTTCGTTTCAAATTATTTTTTTTTACTGAAGATGTAACAGTTCTATTTTTTAATGACATTTTTTTTAAATTTTAAATTCAACTACTTGGGTAAAAGTTGAACCGCCTCAACTATTTATTTTTTTGCTAAAGGTGCATCTCTTTTCTTTGAAAATTTGACTAATTTGTTGAAAATTCTTTTTTTTGTGTGTAAAATCAATTTATTAAATAAAAATGTAACTTTTCCATTCTTGTTGGAAATTAATCTTCTTTAGTTGCAAATTCGTCGTTTTTGGTAGAAAGCTAACTGATTTACAGAAAATTCGTTTGTTGGCTTGAAAATTTAACAATTAGGGTGAACTTTTTTTTTTCTTAATTAATTTTGGTTAAAAATTAAACGGTTTTGTTGAAATTAGTCTTTTAAGTAGAAAATCAATATTGCGGGTTTGAAAATTCAACTGTTTTATAGAAAATTGGTCTTTTTTGGTTAAAAATTGAATGGCTTTGTTACAAATTTAGTATTTTGGTTGCAGATTTACCATATTAGTTGAAAATTTGACTATTTTGTTGAAAAAATTCTTTTTTTTTGTGCAATATTGATTTTTTTACTAAAAATTAAATATTTCCATTTTTCGTTGAAAATGTATCATTCTTAGTTAAAAATTGAACTATTTGTTCCAAAATTCATATATTTTATTGAAAATTTGTCTTTTTTGGTAGAATATCAATCTTCTTGGTTGAAAATTCGTCTCTAGTGTTGAGAATTCATCTTTTTATGTTGAAAATTTAATTATATAGTCAAAATTTCAACCATTCTGTTTAAAATTTAATTGTTTTGTTGAAAATTCAACTCATTCGTTGAAAATTGAATTATTTTGTTGAAATTTTTTTTTGTTTGAAATATCAACTATTATATTTTTTGATGAAAATTCAATTTTGCTGGTTGAAAATTGAACTATTTTTGTTGAAGATCTTTTTTGTTTGAAAATTCGACCATTTGGTTGAAAATTTATCTTTGTAGGTAGAAAATTCTAGTATTTGGTTAAGAATTTAACTAATTTGTGGAAAATTCAACATTTTCATCAAAAATTTAATTATTTTGTTAAAAATTCATCCTTTTCGGTTGAAAATTCAACTGTTTTGTTTGAAAGTTCGACCTTTTGGATTGAAGATTCATCTTTTATTGAAGGTATAAAATTCATCTCTTCTTTGGTTCAAACAAATTTGAAATTAAAAAATTTGAATTAGAAATTTTTTTCATCTGTTAACAAAACTTTCTATGTTAAGAATGTTACAAGATTAAGATTCTGGTCCTGGAACATTAATGTTCTTAATGGTCTCTGGATAAGTCCTTAATTCATACTATTTATCATGATGAGCAATTCGTCACTTTGGCCACTCCATCAACGCCAAAGATTTCCGCCCATACAAGATAAAAATAAGGAGAAAGTATCAAAGTATTAAAAAAGTTTAAATTGATTAGGTCATCAGTTTTCTATTCGAGAATAAAATGATGAAAAACCATTTTTCAGTTATGTTAAAAACTTTTTTTAAATTTTTGGATAGAATTTACATCTAGTAGGTTCCAGGTTTATATTTTTCAAAAACATAATTTCTATCTTTATCTACATTATTAGCTTTTATGTGCTCAAACTAAATTTCAGAAGAGGAATTAAAATATATTTTCTATCTTTGAGTAAAAATTGAACCTTTGTACGAAATTGTTTTCAAGAGTCGACCATTTTCCTCTCAATTTAGTAGTACTTTAGGCAATGCTTGTCCTTTCAAGTTAGAAATTCTCGTTCAGAAGCAAGTTCACAATTTCAGATCCACACATTGAACGTCCCAATTTAATTTCTTGGCTCCTTTTTCGAGCTCCTCGCCAAATAGAATCTTCCAATTTTCACAACCGGGTGCAGTATTCGCTCTCCAAAGGTGTCTCTGTGCTCCTGAAGGAATAGAAAAAAGAGAGTTCGATGCCACTCAATTTGAAGCAATGAAATTTTTATTTTTATTCGCCAAAATTCTCGAGAGTATAATACGTTATTTTTAAGACGTGTTATTTCATTCTTCTAATACCTTAAACAAATAAATCAAGATGAAATGAAAAAAATCGTATTTTAGTTGATACTTTTATTTATCGTTTGTTATTAATGTGGAGCTCATGGGAAATCGTTCATGTCACTCGTTACGAGAAGTTAGAGATTCTGACGATATGGGGACTGAAACGATTGGCGGATTGCCAGACGAATTAAGATCCCATTTGCTCCTCTCCAAGTCTGATGGATCGTTCGTCTATTAGTTTGGGTAATCCAACGAGAAAGGGACGTGGTAGGAAGAAAAAGGTCTCCCTTTATTTTTCATTGAGGTCGATCGATTTTCCATTTTGTATGTTTTACGTTTTTTTAATGTTATAACAAAAACTATATATAGACTACTTTTTCTCAAGCACAGGCCTCAGACTCACGATACTTTTAACACTATTGACACTTTTTATATTACCATGCACATTGAAAAGGGCAATCGAAAATGGAAATGCATGCACGAAACAATCTCAGCTCAATGGACCGGATATTTATTTCCTCGTGGTTATATGCTCTTCTGACTAATATTTCTTTTATCGTGATTCGTGACGCTTGCGGGATTCAAAATCATTTATTATTTTAAAATCAGATCCACTTACTTAAAACAAAACTTTTTTCTGTTAAGTTACAGTTTTCATGGGCGGGACCACGATAATTACCTGTCCGATGATCATGATCACGAAAGAAAAAAGGCTTACTTCTGTTCTAGCTCAAGCTGGATTTAAATACTTTTATTGTTTTACAACCTAAAGTTTTACAACTTTAACACAACATTTTTTTCAGTTAAGATACAGTTTTTAATTTTCATCTTTTTTGCTTCGAAATTCAACTTTGTTGAAAATTAATTTTTTTATTGAAAGTCAACTGTTTTGTTGAAAATTTGTCTTTTTGGGTTAAAAATTCAATTAGTTCGCTGAAAATTTACTTCGTTGCTAAAAATTCATTTTTTCGGATATAAAAGTCAACTTTTTTCAAAAAAATTCGACTTTTTAGCTTGAAAAATTTACTCTTTTTAGAGAATAATTTTAAGGAAGTTCTAAGAATTCGTAGGATTTCAGCAAATTTCGAAGTATATCTACGGATTTCAGGATTCTCAAAGATTTCAAGAAATTTCACAAGGAACGTTAAGTATTGTATAGTGTATACCAGATTACAAAAATAATTAACCCCTCGTTGTAATATTCATAGAAATGAAATTAAACTATTTTCCAAAATTTTTGCTACTATTGACACTATTTCAAATTTCTCAAATGAATCCGAGGCCTGCAACCAAGTTTTTTCTTAACTGAAAGAGTATTTTGTCATGCTCCTGAACACGCGACTTGGGAATAAAGCAATTTTACAGCAATAAATTACCTTAGTTGCATGTGAAATGGACATTGTAACTTAAAATGTACTTATTTTCAATTTCTTTTCACGATCTTAGTGCGATCTCACATTTCAGATGGTCGAAGGTAAGATTTCAGTCGCAACACGTTTCAGTACTACATTTTGTATTCAGAGCTTGACTCGCATTCGTAGCTGTTCGTGTATTACCGTACATATCGAAGCGACATCTCGCTCTACGAGCATTTCCGAAAAGGGCAATGGAAAATGGAAATGCATGCACGAAACAACCTAAGCTCAATGGTCCGGATATTTATTTCCTCATGGTTATATTCTCTTCCGACTGATATTTCTTCCATCGTGATTCATGATGCGTGCTACCCAGGAAGATATTTTAGAAAATTCAAATCGAAAATTTTCAATTTATTTTTTATTTTGTTATACTGTTTGATCTGTTTACATATTAAGTTTATCAGAACCTAAATTAAGCCTATTCTTTGGCATCAAACTCGTTTTAAAATCATTTATTATTTTAGAACCAGACTTTTTTAAAACAAAACTTTTTTCTGTTAAGTTACAGTTTTCATGGGTGGGATCACGATAATTACCTGTCCGATGATCATGAATCACAAAAGGAATTTTGTTTACGGCATTGTTTGTAGGATAATAACTGTTTAAAAAATTCACGTAAAGATTATTTAGAGAAGTTCCAGAGCCTGGATATCCTCGAAGAAACTCTTAGGCTTTTGAGAACTGCCTTCCTCAAAATAAAACTTTCTGATGTTAATTTTCAGTTTTTTTGGATGGG
>CAKNYM010052590.1:159724-176645 GCA_932195095.1 Andricus curvator
TTTTTTCTGTTAAGTTACAGTTTGTATGTGCGGGGTCACAATAATTACCTGTCCAATGATCATGATCACGAAGCAAATCTTATATACGGCATTATTTCTGGGATAATAACTGTTTTTAAAATTCACACAAAGAATACTTGGAGAAGTTTCAGAGCCTGGATATCATCGAAGACCCTCTCGGGCTTTCGAGAAGCATATACGACTTATGAGAAAATGTTCAAAGAGGAATGGCACGGGTCTGAGCGAGGAAGTGAGGGCCAGGAAAGTTCCTCTCTCGTTCTGTGGTCTTTTTCTCTAATGCCTTCGAAATGGAATAAATAATGCCCTGTGTAGCACGGCCTTTCACGAAAACACAACGACAGACCTGGCCAAAAGGCAGGGATAAATCTATTTCCTCTGATCGTACCACACGCCATAAGCGTTCTCTTCGGAATATCCCTCGGGCTCACTTTTTGCCGATACTTCGCTCTCTTTCCCTTTCCCATCTTTTTCTATACTTTGAGAGACGAGCTTTCATCCCTCTGATCGGGATCGTGGATGATGGTCGGAAAGAGTGAGGCAAAAGGGAAAGAGTAACAATTAGTGGGGGATAATAACAATGTGCCGCTCATTATGTCCCATGAGGATGGAAAACTGATTAGTTAATTAGCAACATCCGCTGGTGAATGGGAGGAGAAAATGGTTGAAAATGGAAAAAGAGTGCTAGGAAAAGGTTTGAAAGGATTTATTTGTTCGCTGAGAGAAAAATAGTATTTTGGAAGATCGAAAACAACGTCTTGGAAAATAATTTTGTTTTGTTTGAGGCAACTCCATGCCGGATTCAGAAAAGACAAACATTCATCTAACCGATTTTTTTTAAAGTTACACAACTTGTTACAAATGTAAAAGGAAAAATGGATCTAAGGCATTTTTTGCTCAAAAAATTTGTTTCAAAGATATTTTCTGTAAAGGAAAATCCGTGGTAATCCAGGCCATCAAAATATCTTTAACCTCATTTGAAATTTTTTTCAATCTGATGCTTTCAGTAACTAATAATTTTTTTCTGTGTTGCAGGTGAGTTCAACTTCATTTCCATAGAAAAAAATCACGTAAGTACCAAGCAACCGAACATTTTTGTTTCTTCTCAAAAACTGAGGTTAGTCCAAAAAATGAGTATTATCAATCTAATGTGATAAAATCTAGCGAAATAACGTGCGAGTCTTAAATTATTAAGTGTGAATTCAGCGGTTGGATCTTGTAAAATTCTTTTGCAATTTCTCCCCTTTTATATCGCGCCATCACCCTTATCTCTGAAATATATCCTCTTATTGTTTACTCTTTTTTTTATGAAGGGATCTCGTTCAATTTATGCCACGAATATCGTGTAATAAACGGTTGATCTTCTTTGCAAGATAGTAAGTGACTGGCCATTTGGATAACGGACACGCGATTTTGCGAGGCATATGTGCAAGATTAATATGCGGCGCGAAAGTCGTGAAAAAAAGGACATCGAGGAAAATAATAATCGCAGAAGTTCGGACTATCTTGAGCGAATTATGTCTTTAATTAAAAAAAAGAAAGCAGATCTTGAGAAATTTTACAGCTTCAAAGCATATTTCGAGATGTTGAGCACAAATATTAATGATCTCAAAGAACCGGCTCGAAGGACCATAAACAAAATTTTCTTTAAAAATATTAATATCTTTCTTATCATAACATATCTAGATTTTTAGTTCCTCTCTGGCATTTAATAAATTGCACTAGCTTCTAATTATAATTTAATATTTCATTTTAATTATAAACAAAATAGTTTATGGCAACATTAACATACTTTCCGTTGATCAGAGAAAACATGAAAATCAGGGAAAAGTTAGGGAATTTTATTGGTCAGGGAAAAGTCAGGGATTTTGAGAAAATTATATGTTAAAAATGTTACTGGATTAAAATTCTGGTCTTTGAATATTCAGGACAAATTAAAAATTGTTCATGGCAAAATTAGGGAATTTTGAAAATTAAGTTTTGTGGCCATCCTGACCTAATATTCTTGTCAATAACTTATTTGCCTTGTATTACTATATCATTTTGTTTGCAGTTGCTTCCTCCAGAAAATTATATTTTTGGTTAAAAATGTTATTATTTGGTTGAAAATTTAACAATGTTTTAAAGATATTGTCCTTTTTGGTTGTCAATTCAACTATTTCTTAGAAAATTAAGTTTTGGTTGAAAATCGAACTATTTTGTTGAAAAATCATTTTCTTTTTGGTTTAAAATTAATTTTTCAAACTAAAAATTTAACTTTTATATTTTTGGTTTAGTTGAAAATTATGTTTTTTTTATGTTGAAAATTCCAAAATGTAGTTAAACTTTTTTTCTTTCTTGATTGAAAAAGCTTTATTTATTGAAAACTCGTCTTTTTATTTGGAAAATCTATCTTCTTGGTTGAAAAATTGACAATTTTGTTGAAAATTAGTTGTTTTTGGTTTAATTGAACTGTTTTGAATTAAAAATTGAAATATTTTGAATTCAACTGTTTTTTATTTAAAATTTAACTACTTGATTGAAAGTTGAACTATTTTGTTAAAAATTCATTTTTTGGTTGAAGATGCATTAGTTGGAATCTCCTTAGTTGAAAATTTAACTATTTTGTTGAAAATTCTTTTTTTTTTGTAAAAACTTAATTTTATTTAATTGAAAATATAATTATTCCATTTTTGGTCGAAAATGTATTTTTTTTACTTGTAAACCTAAATATTTAGTTGAAAATTTATCTTTTATAGTTGAAAATGCAACTACTTGTTTGAAAGTCGGTATACTTTGTTAAAAATTCATTTTTTAGTTGAAAATGCATAATTTTAGTTGAAAATTCGTCTCCTTGGCTGGAGACTAAACTATTTTTATTTGATTATTCTATTTTTTTGTTAAAAATTGATCTTTTTTAGTTAAACATTTAACTATTTGGTTAAAAATTCATATCCTTGGTTGAAAATTCAACTATTTTTTTTTAATTCTTTTTTTTTTGTTGAAAAATAATTTTTTTAACTGAAAACTGAACTATTCCATTTTTTATTGTAAATTAATCTTTTTTAGTTGAAAATAAATTTTTTTAAAGTGAAAACTGAACTATTTCATTTTTTATTGTAAATTTATATTTTTTAGTTGAAAATTAAACTACTTGCTTAAAAATGCTTGTATTTTGTTTGAAAAATGTGTTTGTAGAAAATTATTCTTTTAACTTGAATATTGATCTTTTTGGTAGAAAATTATTTCATTTTTGGTTGAAAACTTATCTTTTTCAGTTGGAAATTTAAATATTTAGTTGAAAATTTTATGTTTGTAGTTGAAAATGCAACTACTTGTTTGAAAGTCGATATACTTTGTTAAAAATGCATTTTTTTTTCGTTGAGGATGCATAATTTTAGTTGAAAATTCATCTCCTGGTTTTAAAATTTAACTATTTTGTTGAAAATTCATTTTTTTTGGGTAAAAACTTAATTTTATTTGATTGAAAATATAATTATTCCTTTTTTGGTTGAAAGTTGATCCTGCTTAGTTGAACATTCAACTATTTAGTTAAAAATTCAACTGTTTGGTTATAAATTCAACTACTTTGTTAGGAATTCATTTTTTGGTTATTTGAAATTTCATCTCCTTGGTTGAAGTATTAACTATTTTCTTGAAAATTCATTTTTTTTTGTAAATTTTTTTTGTTTAATTGAGAGTATAATTATTCCATTTTTGGTTTAAAACTTTCCTTTTTTAGTTAAGAATTTAACTATTTAGTTAAAAATTTATCTTTTTTAGTTAAAAATTCAACTATTTGTTTGGAAATTCATGTAGTTTGTTGAAAATTCGTCTTTTTTGGTAGAAAATTAATATGCTTGGTCAAAAATGCATTTTTTTCGTTGAAACTTAATAGCATATATAAAAATTTTAATATCCTACTTAGGACATTTGAATATCCCAGAAGCGTCCCACAGACATCCCGGATATCCTGGAGATATCCCTATTGTTGTGAGGACGTTATTAAAAACCTAATTTCTGTGTATTTCAAAATAATTTTGTTTAAATTAAAGATTATTTTTATTAATTTTTTTCTGAAAAAAGATATTCTCCTTGCGCTCCTCTGGGAATCGAACCTCAGAACTTCCGATTGCCGGTGGGTTGCTTTCCCATTAAGCTACTAAGAGATCGAAAGAAGAAAATTTTTTCAGAAAATACACGCATTATTTTGCTGTTTTAGTTTAAATTTTTGTTTGTAACCCATCTTCATCGATTGAAATTTCCTCTTTTTTGGTTAATAATACAACCGTTTAATTGAAAATGATGTTTCTTTTTTTGTTGAAAATTTCAGAATGTAGATAAACTTTTTTCTTTCTTGATTGAAAAAGCTTTATTTATTGAAAACTCATCTTTTTATTTGGAAAATTTATCTTCTTGGTTGAAAAATTGACAATTTTGTTGAGAATTAGTCGTTTTTGGTTTAATTGAACTGTTTTGAATTAAAAATTGAAATATTTTGAATTCAACTGTTTTTTATTTAAAATTGAACTACTTGATTGAAAGTTGAACTATTTTGTTAAAAATTAATGTTTTGTTGAAGATTTATGATTTCAGTAAAAAATTGATCGCTTGGTTGGAAATTCGTTTTTTTGTCGTTGAAAATTAATTTATTAACTAAAAATTTAACTTTCCAATTTTTAGTAGAAAATTTATCTTTTTTACTTGAAAATTTAACTATTTGTTTTAAAATTCATGCATTTCGTTCAAATATCATCTTTTCTGGTAGAGAATTAATTTTCTTGTTTGAAAATGTGTCTTTTTGATTTTCAAATTAATCTTTCTTGATTGAAATATCAACTATTACATTTTTTGTGGAGAATTCATATTGTTGTTGAAAACACTATTTTTCGGGCTGAAAATTGAACAGTTTTCTAATAAATTCGTTTTTTCGGCTTGAAATTTAACAATTTGGTTGAAAATGCCACCTTTATTGGTTGAAATTTAATCTTTTTTTAATACAATTTTTGGTTGAAAATTCATCTTTTTTGTATTTTGAAAATTCAAATATTTGGTTAAAAATTCAACGATTTTGTTGTAAATTCGTCTATTTTGATTGAAACTTCAACTATATGATTGTAAATGCAACTGTTCGGTTAAAAATTAATTTTTGTTGTAAATTCATTTTTGGTGTTTAAAAGTCAACTGTTTTCTAAAAAATTCGACTTTCTAGCTTGAAAATTCAACTATTTGGTTGAAAACTCAATCGTTTTTGATTAAATTTTAATCTTTTTTGTTTGTAACTATGTTGTTGTAAGTTTAATTATTTACAATTATTAGTAGTTTTAGTATCATAAGTAGAAAAGTCATCTTTTTTAGTAGAAAAAAATAAATGAATATTAAATTTTTCTAACTTAATCTGAACTTGTTTCATTCCATTTATAAAATATTCTATATTCAAAATGTTATAACATTAAAATTGTGGTTTTTGAATATTAATGGTCGAGAAAAGTGAAAAATTGGTCAGGGTTAATGGAGTATAAATAACAAACTCACAGTTATTTTATCTTTGAATAAATATTAATTTGAGTGAGAGCTTTAATTTAGTGGACTGAAATGATTGAATTGATGAGAGAATATCACTCACCGGAAGATAATTTATTGATAAAGCGCCATTTTTGAATGACCCTCAATGAAAATGTTCATTCGAGCGTATCACATTAATTTTTTTTTCTTTCTCATTTTCATTTTTCTTTTTAGTTTTATCTGTGGCGACGAGTTTCGTGTGGAATGGCAATGTAATTACAATATTACATTCCGAGGCGATATCCACCCCCATTGTGGTCTTTTTGTTCTCCATGATATTAATTACCCCTTCTTTTTCCTGAGCTGCCTCTCTAAAGTCATTTAATATACTTTCTTCCTCCTGCAGCTTTGGAATTTCTTTTTCACTAAAAAAAAATTTATAACACATCAGGGAAAATCTGGAAATCAGGGAAAAATCATTTTTCTGGCCAGGGAAAGTCATGGAAAAGCCAGAATTTTGAAAAAAATGGCAAAAGTCAGGAAATTATTTTTTTTTACAGAAAGTAACTGTCAAGAATAATCAGGGCTGTCAGAGTCACTTTTTGTTGTCAAATCACTTTTTAGTCAATTTTCAAAATGAAAAGATCACCTTAGTCACTTTGCTTTCAATAAATTAAACCATGCGTTAACCACTATTGAATTCCGGTGTGTACCAACTCCTGAATTTTCTTGAAATCTTTTAGGGTATTTTAAAAGATTCCAAGAATTTTTAATAGATTTGAATAACTTGAAGGGATTTCAAAAATTTGAAACATGTTAAGGTATTCAAAAAAATTTCAAGGAATTTTCGAAAGCTTTAAAAAGTTTCAAGGGATTTAAAAATATTTTAAAGGATTTTAAATATTTTAGGGTATTTTAAAAGATTCCAATGAATTTTTAATAGATTCTCATAATTTCAAGGGATTCCAAAAAACTTTGAATGTTTAAGAGTATTTTTAAAACTCATAAGGAATTTTCAAAAGATTTAAAATGTGTTAAAGGATTTGTAAAGAATTTAAAGAATTTGAAATATTTTAGGGTATTTAAAAAAATTCCAAGGAATTTTTAATAGATTTCAATAACTTGAAGGGATTTCAAGAATTTGAAAGATTTTCAGGTATTTAAAAAAATTACAAGGAATTTTCGAAAGCTTTAAAAAGTTTCAAGGGATTTTAAAATATTTTAAAGGATTTGAAATATCTTAGGGTATTTTAATTAGATCTCTATCATTTGAAGTGATTTCAAAAATTTTAGGGTGTTTTTAAAAATTGCAAGGACTTTTCAAGAGTTTTACAAATTTTTGAGTGAGTTTAAAAGATTGCAAAGGATTTTAAAGATTTTAAGGTATTTTTTTTAATTTTAAGGTATTCCAAAGGATTTTAAAGATTTTATGGTATTTTTAAAAAGTGCAAGAAATTTTCAATTGATTTCAGTAATTTTATCCGATTCCAAAGGATTTAAAGTATTTTAGGGTATTTCAAAAGTTTCTAAGGCATTTTTAAGATCTTTCAAAAGTTGTAATAGATTCCAAAAGATTTCAAATAATTTGAAATATTTTAGAAAATTAAAAAAATATTTCAAAGAATTTTCAAGAGCTCTAAACATAAGGTATTTCAAACGCTTTCAAATTATTTGAAATATTTTTAAAAAATTCCAAGTAATTTTCAATTGATTTCAGTAATTTAAGGGGATTTCAAAGGATTTGAAATATTTTAGGGTATTTAAGGAATTTGCAAGGTATTTTTAATTTGTTCCAGTGATTTAATGGGATTTCAAGGGATATGAAATATGTTAGGGTATTTTTTTCAATTCAAAGAACTTTCAAGAGCTTTAAAAATTGTCGAGGGATTTCAAAAGATTTCAAAGGATTTAAAATATTTTAGGGATTTTTAAAATATCCGAGGATTTGAATAATTTTAGCGGATTTTTAAAAAAATCTCAAGTTATTTTAATAAATTGTCCAGGTCTTCTAAAGATATCACCAGATCTAATAGAATTTCTTTGCAATTTTTCTGAATTTATTTGTATTTCACTCTGAATTCTTATTAATTCATTTAAATTCTTTTGAATTCTTTTAAAGTCTTTTTGATTATTTTGAATTCTTCTAAATTTACTCAATTCAATGTTTTTTTAGAATTTTTAAAATAGTTTTTCTTTAAATCATGTTAAAGTCTTGTAAACACACCTTGCATTCTGAGGTATTTTATCAAGTTTTTTTGAATACCCTTTAATTTATCTAAACTCGTTTAGAATAACTGAATTGAATGAATTTTTGCATATCTTTGAATTTTTTTTCCAATTCACTTGAATTTTCATGAATTTCATCGAATTCTTCCCATTTCCCTTAATCTTCTCTAAATTCATACCAGTTTAACCCAAATCAATGGAAGTTTTTGGATTTTTTAAATTTTGCTCAATTCATTTAAATTCTTTTGAATTTAATTTCATGGATGTTTAAATTTTTTTCCAATTAATTTGAATTCTTTTGAATCCGTTTAAATTGAAGAGAACATTAATCACATTAGTCACTCTTGGTAGCTTTTTCGGTTTAAATAGGTCACTTTCCCAAGTAAAATAGGCTATGGCAGCCTAGAAAATAATAAATAAAAAATAATTTTATTTCATTTACAAAAGATTCTGTATTAAAAATGTAACAATGTTGGTTTGTAAATATTAATGGTCAAAGAAAAAAACTAGCTGTGAATTCGATCTCGAGTGTTTCCACTTTGTTTTGTATTTATAATTATATGATGCTCATTTCACGAGCACCTTGCTTCCCGTTAGCAAATTTATTTCCTTCCTCATAGAGGAAGCATTAGTTTTCTTTCAATAATAGACAAACCAAAGTCTTCATTTTGCGCAATTTAAAAATAGAAATTTACAAAAAATACTAAATTACAAAATAATACAAAAAAAAATTTAATACAAAGACAAATCAGACAAATTAAATTTTCTATTCGAAATTATAATTTTTCGAGCTGGAAAAGAGAAGGGAAAAGTTCTGTTGCACCCTATCGCTTTTCCAGCTTTACGATTTCTTTACCAAAATTGTCAGAATTATTCTATTTGAAAATTTATGATCAAAAAGTCTTTTCTATTAATGCATCAACTTTGAATTATGTTAGTGAAAAAAGTTTTACCAGAAAAAAACCGTGTTTTCAAATATTATGCATCACCATAGCTTCCTTACTCTTCAATAAAATGTATTAATATCATAGGTCAATCGATTCGACTCGAATCAACACATATTTTCTGTTCTTGCGTCAACTTTAAATTATGAGAATGAGAAAATTTTTACTATAAAAATCGATTTTAAACATATATAAATTACCATAACTTCACTACTCCTTAATAAAATGTATTAAAATTGCAGGTCAATCGATTCGTTTCAAACATATGTTGTTGCTATTAATGTCAACTGAAATATTTTTTTGATGAAAAATATTTTTTCTGAATATTTCTCTTTTTAATTTAAAATTTCATCTTTTTTTGGTAGAAATATTGCATCTTTCTTGGACAAAAATGTAACTGTTTTTTTGAAAATGCAACTATTTCCTAGAAAATTTAATTTTTGTTTAAAATTTGTATTTTTCTGTAGAAAAGTCTATTGAAATCCTTTTGGATGAAAATTCAACTCTTTTTTTTTAAATTCTTTTCGATTTAAAAATTCACCTGTTTTAGTAGAATTTTCATTTTTCTTGTACAAAAATGCAAACTGTTTGGTGGGGAATTCAACAATCTTGTTAAAAAGTCATACTTTTTGTTTAAAAATTCGACTATTTAGCAGAAAATTAACTTATAGTTTACAATTCTTATTTTTTTTTGTAAAGTGAACTGGAATCTTCTTTGGATGAAAATTTAACTAATTTGTTGACGTTTTTTTTTATTTCATCTGTTTAAAAAGAAATATTCAATCTTTCTTGAATAAAAAAGCAATTGTTCGGTTAAAAATTCAAATCATTTTTGGAAATTTGTCTTTCTGATTTCAAAATTCACCTGCTTTAGCAGAAATTACATCTTTCTTGGATGAAAATGCAACTGTTTGGTTTAAAATTCAACAATTTTGTTGAAAAGTCATACTTTTTGGTTGAAAATTTTGCTGTTTTGTTGAAAATTTAACTATTTTGTAGAAAATTTACTTTTTGGTTAAATTTAACATTTTGGTGTTGAAAAGAGGACTGAAATCTTTTCTGGATGAAAATTCAACTATTTTTTTGAAATTTCTTTTTTTTTTAATTAAAAATTCATCTGTTTTAAGAGAAATTTCATCTTTCCTGCATAAAAATGCAACTGTTTGGTTGAAAATAAAACTATTTTGTTAAAAAGTCATACTTTTGGTTGAAAATTGTACTGTTTTGTTGAAATTTTTTAACTATTTCGTAGAAATTTTACTTTTTGTTAATATTCATATTTTGGTGTTAAAAAATGAACTGAAAGCTTTTCTGGATGAAAGTTCAACTGTAAAAAAAAATTTGTCCTTTTTTTATTAAAAATTCATCGGTTTTAGTACAAATTTCGTCTTCCTTGGATAAAAATTCAACTATTTGGTAGAGAATTCAACTATTTCGTTAAAAATTCATCCCTTTTGGTTAAAAAAATTCGTCTTTTTGGATGAAAAATTCAATTTTGTTCGTAGAATTTTATTTTTTGTTAAAATATTCATATTTTGATCTTGAAAAGTCAACTGGAATCTTTTCTGGATGAAAATTCAACAATTTCTTTAAAAAAATCATCCTTTTTGGGTAAAAATTCGTCTTTTTGGATTGAAAATTCAATTTTTTTCGTATTAACTTATTCCTTGGTTAAAAATTTAAATTTTGATCGTGAAAAATCAACTAAAATCTTTTTTAACAGAAAATTCAGCTATCTTTTTTTCAAGAGTTATATTTTGAGTTGAAAATTCATCTCTTTGGTCGAAAGTTTAACTATTTTGTTGAAAATTAATCTTTTTAAATTGAAAATTCAACCACTTGGGTAAAAGTTAAACTGCATTGTTAAAAATTTATTTTTTTGATTGAAGGCTTATGCCTTTGGTTAAAAATTTAACTCTTGAGTGGAAAAGTCTTTTTTTTTGAAAGTTTAACTTTTCCATTTGTTTAAGATTGATCTTTTTTAGTTGAAAATTCTCCTTTTTTGGTGAAGTAAAATAATTTTCTTGGATGAAAATTTCATTTATGTTGGGTAAAAATGCATCAGTTTCGTGGAAAAATAATTTTTTGCTGAAGTCATATTTTTTGTTTGTAAATTCAATTTTTGTGGAGAAAATTCGTCTTTTGGCTTGAAGGTTCAACAATTTAGGTAAAGTTTTCTTTGTTGAGTGAAGAATCTTTATTTTTTGAAAATTCGTCTTTTTGGTTTTAAAAAACTTTTTTTTTATAAATTTAATCTTTTTTGATTGAAATATAAACTATGACACTTTTTGTTGGGAATTTATATTTTTAGGTTGAAAATTCAACTATTATGTTGAAAATTTAATTATTTTACAAAAGCTTCCTTTATGAGGAAGCAAAATTAGTCAGGGAAAAATCAGGGAATTTTGAGAATGAAGTTTTGCGGCCACCCTGTAGCTAAAATCTGAACATGAATCAGAATTATGATATCTAGAGCTTGTAGTATTTTATGAAATTAACATATCTTGTAATTAGTATTTTTAATTAAAAATACTGTTGTGAATTCAAGTTGAAAGAACCGGGCAAACGTATTTTACATCGAATCAGCAATTTGCATTTCTCTTTTAAAAAAAGGATGTTGAAACAGGTAGTAAATAACAAAAACAATATACGCGAGCCACATATGGAAAGTCCGATACCACTAATGGCAACCATGTGCAATGAAAAATAGATACTAATTATTGCGGGGCGAATGTAGATACCACAAAGGGTTAATGCTCTTTATCTCTGTGGTCGTTGCAGTAAAAAGTGTTTGAGTTTCACCAGCGAAGCTCATTTAATCTTTTCGATCGCGGATCAAACGATTTCACTTAAGCGATGGAAAAAGGTCACTCGTTTATTTTATTCTCCCGAAAAAAGTGGAAAAAAATTATGCTAATTTTTAATTTATATGGGTCCACAAATTTATTAGGGTCCACAGTGGGATGAAATCAAAAAACGAGGTTCAAAATAACTTGTAGCTGGCAATTCTTTACCGATTTTGGATTTTTTTTTTAGAAAAATTCGGCATTAAATTTTGAAGAGATTTATATGGTCTGATTTTTGAATTTTTCTTTGTTTAAACTTTTATGTTAATCCAAAAAGTGAAGAAAAAGTAGCTCTTTTCTTTTTTTGTTTATCTTCGTGAAAAAAATTTTTCTATGATCAGCATTTCCAGTCTTCTTTATGCACGGGGGTAGTTGAAATCAAAGAAAATTATGACATTGTTAAGTTAACTGTTATAAACAAATTATATAAACAAATGCCTAGTGTGGACATTTAAAAGCAGAAAGAAATCGTTTTTTCTCTTAATTTTTCTCAAATTATATCTCCAGTGATGTTTAATGATGGACAATTATCTTTCTTTTTTTTTTATTAATTTTATAAACAAATTATATAAACAAATGCCCAGTGTGGACATTTAAAGGCAGAAAGAAATCGTTTTTCTCTGAAATTTGATTAGGTTATGTCGTCAGTGATGCTTAATGAAGGAAAATTATCATCTGATATTTCTTATAGATTTTATAAACAAATTATATAAACAAATGCCCAGTGTGGACATTTAGTGGCCGAAAGAAATCGCTTTTTCTCTGAAATATCCTCAGAGTATGTCGCTAGTGATGTTTAGTGATGGAAAATTATCATCCGATATTTTTTATTAATTTCATAAACAAATTATATAAACAAATGGCCAGTGTGGACAATCAAAGGCAGAAAGAAATCTTTTTTTCTCCTAATTTTCCTTAAATGATGTCGTCAGTGATGTGTAATGACGGGAAACTATCATCCCATATTTCTTATTAATTTTATAAACAAATTATATAATCAAATTTATAACTTGGTCAAAGTATGTTGCCAGTGATGTAACTGTTTGGTAATTGTTGTTTCTTTCAATTTTCGTAATGTAGTATTCTTAGGAATTGTTAAAGATGGAAATTTGTACAACAAAAATAAGTATACACTTGCTGTGTATCATAATCCTTTGTCAATTTCTTAAGATTTTATTGATTAATCGCGATCTAGTTTTAATTCCTAAGTCTTCAATCTGAGATAAGGTGCTCGAGAGCCTCAGGATATATATATATATATATATATATATATATATATATATATATATATATGTTTATGCTTAATATATACTTTATGTACTTAATTCATACTTATACTATCAGAATGCTTCCAGACCATTGTGGCCACACTGGCCATTTGTTTATATAATTTGTTTGTGGAATTAATAAAAAATATCGGATGATAATTTTCCATCACTGGCGACATAATTTGAGGAAATTTAAGAGAAAAAGCGATTCCTTTCTGCCTTTAAATGTCCACACTGGGCATTTGTTTATAAAATTAATAAAAAATATCGGATGATAATTTTCCATCACTAAAAATCACTAGCGACATAATTTGAGGAAAATTAGGAGAAAAAACGATTTTTTTCTGCCTTTAAATGTCTACACTGAACATTTGTTTATATAATTTGTTTATAGAATTAATAAAAAATATCGGATGATAATTTTCCATCATTAAATATCACTGGCGATATAATTTGAGGAAAACTAAGAGAAAAAACAATTTCTTTCTGCCTTTAAATGTCCACACTGGGCATTTGTTTATATAATTTGTTTATAAAATTAATAAAAAACATTGAAAGATAATTTTCCATTAATAAACATCACTGATATAAATTATAAATAAAATTTGATAAAAATTAAGAGAACAAACGATTTCTTTCTGCTTTTAAATGTCCACAGTAGGCATTTGTTTATATAATTTGGTTATAAAATTAATAAAAAATATCTGATGTCAAATTTTTATGATCGGGTATTATTTTTTCGATAAAAGCAAGTAATTTTAACGCAAAAATTTCCTTTGCAAACGAAGAATCCATAGTGTAGACTATTTGTTAAGTTAATTTGTTTATAACAGTCAACTTAACAATGTCATAATTTTGTATGCTTTTAACTACCCCCGTGCATAAAGTCTGGCAATGCTGATCATAGCAAAATTTTTTTCACGAAGATAAACAAAAAAAACGAAAAAAACGATTTTTTCTTCACTCTTTGCATTAACATAAAAGTTAAAAAAAAAGAAAAGAAAAAATCAGGCCACATGAATCTCTTCAAAATTGAATGCTAAATTTTTTTAAAACAAAAAAAATCCAAAATCGATTAAGAATTGCCAGCTACAAGTTATTTTGAACCTCGTTTTTTGATTTCATCCCACTGTGGGGTGGTCCAAAAAAAATCTTTGCATAATGCTAGAAATTGCGGTTTTTTCTGAAATTTGTAACTTTTTGTCCACTCTTCACTTGGATTTTACTTCATATTATTAACATATTTTACTTCATTTACTTCAATTTAGCAAAAATAATTGTTTAAACAACTCCTTTTTGTTTATAGTTATCTTCTTCTTTATTAATGCTAGATAGTTGCGGTTTTTTCTGCAATTTTAAACTTTTTGTCCACTTTTTACTTAGTGAAGTAATATTTAATGCAAATTAGCAAAAATAGTTGTTTAAACAATTGTTATTGTTTATAATTATCTTGTCTTAGATAAGTTCTAGGAAGTTGCGATTTTTTAAATGTTTAATTTTGCTTTGTCTCTTTAGATATGAATAATTAATAAATAAAGATTAGAGAGAATCATATTTTAAATGATCTGTTTCTTTTTTGTGAATATATTTTTCTGAAATAAAAGAGATATTTGAAATATTCTTCAAATTTTCTATATGGGTCATATTAAATATCAATATTTTTTGACGTACTTACTGATAGCCTTTTCTTTAAATTAATATAAATATTAGTATTTATTATTTGTTTCTAACCGAAAACTCAAAGAAAAGCTGAAAATTTTTCAAAAACCTGCAACTTTCTAGCATTACTATAGCAGAAGATAGTTATAAACAATAAATTGTTTAAATAAGCATGTTTGTTAACTTACATTAATGATTACCTCGCTAAGTGAAAAGTAGACGAAAAATTTAAAAGTTAAGAAAAAAACGAAACTTTTTAGCACTTATCTAAGAGAAGATAGTTATTAACAATAATAAATTGTTTAAACAACTATGTTTGTTAATTTGCATTATTCATTACTTTACTAAGTAAAACGTGGATAAAAAGTTGAAAATGTCTTTTTGGTTTGAATTCGTTTTTGAATTTAAATTAGAACCTTTTATTGTTAAAATATCAACCATTACATTTCTTGTTGAGAATTCATCTGTTTCGTTAAATTCAACTATTTTTAATTAAAAATGTAATAACTTGATTGAAAGTTAATCTACTTTATCGAAAATTATTTTTTTTTTCGTTAAAAATGAATCTTTTTTAGTTGCAAATACAACTGTTTGTTTTAAAATTCACGTATTTTGTTGATAATTTATCTTTTTTGGTAAAGAATTAATTTTCCTTGGTGAAAATTCGTCTTTTTCGTTTTAAAATTATGTTTTTTGTTGAAATATCAACTATTAAATTTTTTTGTTGAGAATGAATCTTATAATAAATTTATTTATTATATTTAAATTAAATTTATTTATTATTTATCTTTTCGACTTAAAAATTGATCTTTTGAGGTTTAAAAGTCAACTGTTTTCTAACAAATTTTATTTTATACGCAGAAAATTTTTAATTAATATTATGTGAAAATTAACAATTACAAATTTAGTGATTTTGTATTCGAAGTTTTATTTTTTTTCAAGTTGCAAGGATGAACAGTTAGATATTTTTAAGTTGAAATCGTCTAAAACCGATTAATTTCAAATTAAATTACTTACGTTTGGGTTAAAGAAATTTCCCCTTTTTCTCATTTTATCGCTGAAATGCGAACTGAATGAATAGAACCGAATAAGAAAATATAACTGTTTTTCGTTTTGAAGCTAAAAAGTCGAATGTTTCAGATGGAATCGCTAAATTTTCAGTTTAAAAAACTATTTTTTAACAAAAAGAAACGAGTCTCTAACAAAATAGTTTAATTTTCAAATTAATAGTTTAATTTTCAACCAAAAATATGAATTTTCGAAAAAAAAGTTAATTTTAAACGGAATAGTCTCATTTGGTACCAAACTGTTGAATTTTTAATTTAAAAATTTTTTTTTAGAAAACAGTGGAATTTTCAACAAAAACTTTAAATTACAACCAAATAGTTCATTTTTTTAACAACAAAAATAAATAATTCCTCATAAAAAATTTAATAGTTAATAATTATACGTAAAAAGATTTAATTTTAGTTGAATCCTTAACCAAAATATATTAATTTCAAACCAGTTGCATTTCGAAACAAACTAAAATTAATTTTCAACCCAGAAGATTAATTTTTAATTAAAATATAAATTTTCAAAGAAAAATAAAATAGTTAAAATTACATTTTCAGTGAAAAAAATTCATTCATTAAAAAAAACGATTTTTTATCAAAATTTCAACCTAAGAGATGAGTTTTTAACTAAAATGACGAATCTAAAAAAATGAATTTTCCGCAAAAGAGTTCAACATTCAAACAAAAAGTTTAATTTTTAACCAAAAAATTTATTTTTTAACCATAAAAATTACCTTCCTAGAAAAAGATTAATTTTCAACAAAATACATGAATTTTCAATATGATAGTTAAATTCTAACTCAAAAAGATACTTTATAACGAAAAATAGAATATTAAAATTTTTAGTTAAAAAAAAAGTATTTTCCAATCATAAATGAAACTTATCTTTTAACCAAATAGTTAAATTACCAACCAAAGAGATGAATATTTAACCAAAAAGTGAATTTTAACAAAATAATTTAACTTTAAACCAACTAGTCAAGTTTTTGGGGAAGTAAGGCGAAAGGAAGAAAGGGAAGTATGGGAAGTGAGGGGTAGTGATTGGATAAGTAGTGAGGGGGAGTGAGGGGAGGGGTGTAGAGGAAATTAAGGGTGGGAAAGTGATGGCAAATTAGGGAGAAGTGTAGTGGAAGTGAGTGGAAGTAGGGGAAATGAGTGGATGTGAGGAAAGGTAGTAAGGGGAAGCGAGGAGAGGGCTAGTGGGGTAGTCAGGGCTGGGTAAGAGGTTTAAGGATAAGGGAGTGTTAGCTGGGGAAGTGAGGCGATGTTGAATTAGAGGAGGAAGAAGTTGGCGAAGGGAGTCGAGCGAATGGTGAAGTGAGGAGATGCGTAGTAGGGAAAGGTAGGTGCAGTAGGGGGTGGTGGAGTAGGGGAAGGTGGAGTAAGGGAAGGTGGAGTAAGGGAAGGTGGAGTAAGGGAAG
>CAKNYM010052590.1:176655-200500 GCA_932195095.1 Andricus curvator
AGGTGGAGTAAGGGAAGGTGGAGTAAGGGAAGGTGGAGTAAGGGAAGTTGGAGTAAGGGAAGGTGGAGTAAGGGAAGGTGGAGTAGGGGATAGAAATCATGGGAGGGGAGCTTTGAGTTAATTTTTTTGGTCTTGAGGTTCTGCACGTGGTGCCGGGAAATGATTGGAAGTGAGGGAAGGTAGTAAGGGAAGTAAGAGAAGGTCTAGTAGAGTAGTCAGGGCTATGAAAGGGGGTGTAGGGGAAGGAAATTGTTAGCTGGGAAAGTGAGGAGATGTTGAAGTAGGGGTGGAAGAAGTTTTAGAAGGGACTGGAGCGAATGGTGAAGTGAGGGGATGGGTTAGTAGGGAAAGGTAGGTAGAGTAGGGAGGTCGCTGGAGTAGGGAGGTAGCTGGAGTAGGGATGTAGGTGGAGTAGGGAAAGGTAGGTGGAGTAGGGGAAGGTAGGTGGAGTAGGAGACGGAAATTATGAGAGGGGGAGCTTTGAGTTATGTTTTTTTCTCTTGAGGTGCTGCACGTGGTGCAGGTCAATGGAGGTTGACTAATGTGATCTGTATCTTTTGGCGGAGATTGGCTTTTAGACTCGAAGCGCGTGTCCGGTTGACAATGTTATGGATCACCTGGGTGCGTGCAAAAGTGCGTGCGTGCATTTAGCGTAGCGTGTTGGTCGGAACGGTTCTGTAACCTCTTTAGTGAAAAAAAACACTATGGTGAAGAGTCTTTACCCTCGAGTTTTTTTAGCTCTTTGCTTTGTCGAGCCATTCCAACACCATGATATTTTATTAGGTCAACCAAAGTCAAGAGTGAAATCGATTATCTTTTTTTTCCACTGTCGCACGCTTTCCGGAAGTAGGTGTGGACAAAATATGATTGAAGGTCGATATCAATAATTAGTATCTTGAATAATGCGATCAGAGCGTAGCAAATATTTTTCATATCAACCAGAAAATTGTCATTTAAAATTTTTGAGGATTGAAAGAAGAATAAAAATTATGGTTTTCTAATTATTTATCGATTCATCCAGAATTTATTTAAATATCAATCATTTGTATGGATAAGATCATGGAGAATTAGAAAAAGATGATTTGTTATTCTTTTCTTAATCCCAGACTTCACACTCTTTCTCCTATTTTTTTAACAGGATTCGCCTTTTTTTCTTATTTTTAATGAACTCCTTTTTCTCTTTTTGTTCGTAAAAAATCTACTATTCGGTTTAAAAAATTCATATTTTTAGAAAAAAAGTCATCTTTCTTTATCGAAAATTCATGTTTCTTCGTTTAAAATGAACTTTTTTGCTGAAAGTTCAATTTTCTTCTGAAAAATTCGTCTTTTTGGCTTGAAAATTCCACCATTTAATTAAAATTTCAACTGTTTTGTCAAAAATTCGTCTCTTTTGTTTGAAAGTTCAAATATTTGGTTTTCTGAAAAATTCTATTTTTTAGCTTGAAAATTGAACTCATTCGTTGAAAATTCATATATTTCGGTAGAAAATTTGTTACGTTGAAAATTTGTCCTTTTTTATTGAATTAAGCTGTTTTTTATTTAAAAATTATAATCTTTTTTGGTTCAAACATGCTTCTATTATATATTTCGCTGCGAATTTATCTTTTTTAGTAGAAAATTTAACTATTTGGTTCAAAGTTGAAGTACTTTCTTAAAAATTCATTTTTTTGGTTGCAAAATTCATCTCTTTGGTTGAAAATTCAATTTTTTTGTTAATTTAACTCCTTTGTTGAAAATTCTTCGTTTTTTATTGAATTAAGCTGATTTTGATTTTGATTTAAAATTAAAATCTTTTTTTAATTACATTTTTCGTAGAGAATCCATCTTTCTTGGTAAAAAATTCAACTAGTTTGTTAAAAATTAATTTTTTTCGTTCAAGATTCGTCGCTTTGATTGACAATTTAATTACTTTGTTGAAAATTTGTTTTTTTGTTTGTTTAAAAGTTTATCTCCATTGGTAGAAATTTCAACTTTCTTAGTTAAAAATTCAACTTTTTTACTAAAAATTATATTATTTTTGTTGAGGATTCAACTATTTTGTTGAAAATGAATTGTTTTTGGTTGATATTTAACTTTTTTGGTGAAAAATCATATTTTCGGATAGGAAACTTAACTATTTTGGTAAAAAATTTAACTACTTAGTTCAAAATTAACTTTTTGGTAGGAAAATCATATTATCGTTTAGAAAACTTAATTATTTTAGTTAAAATTAATGTAATTTCTTGAAAATTCGTCTTTTTGGGTAGAAAATAATTCTTTTTTGTTTGAAAATTCAACTCTTTTGGTAGAAATGTAATATTTTTGATAAAAAAATTAACTCTTCGGCTAAAAATGGACCTTTTTTGCTTGAATATTGAACTATTTTTGGGAAATTGCCCTTTTTGTTTAAAAATTCATGAACTTTTTTGTTGTAAATTCCACTGCCTTCTGAAAAATTCATCTTTTTGGCTTGCAAATTTATCTATTTTTTTTGAAAATTTGTCTCTTGTTTGGAAGATAAAAATTCATCTTTTCTGATAGAAAATCCTTTTTGGTTGAAAATTGAACGATTTTGTAGAATATTCGTCAATTTTATTTAACTAAACAATTTTTGATATAAAATTGAAATCTTTTTTTGTTGAAATATCAACTATCATAATTTTCGTTGAGAATTCATATTTTTGGTAAAAATTCACTTTTTTAGTTGAAAATTCATCTTTTTGTTGGAAAATTAGCCAAATTTATTGAAAATTAATTTTTTAAACTGAAAATTCAACTGTTTGGATGAAAATTCAAATATTTTGTTGAAAATTCGACATTTTGGTTAAAGATTTGACTATGTGGTTAAAAATTTGATGGTTTTTGGTTTAGGTTTAATCTTTTTTGTTTGATAATTCGATCATTAGGTTGCAAATTTAACTATTTCATTGAAAATTCGTCTCTTTTGCTTAAAAGTTAAACTTTTTGTTTGAAAATAATTTTTTTTTCAACTTCAACTATTTAGTTAAAAATTTATCTTAATGGTGAAAACTGATATCTTTCACAAGAAAATCTTTTCTGGTTGAAAATTCCCTATTCTGTTGAAAGTAAATCATATTTCGACTTGAAATCTTAATTTTTTTTTAAATAAAATTTTCGAAAAAAAATCCCCGCATTTCCCCTGTTTGAGATCATTTTGGGCTATGAAGTCTCTAATCGTAAAAATTGTTTTCATCATTCCCGGACGTAAGAAAGCTTGGATTCCAACATTTTTCCATAATCCATATAAACTGGTCATATAATTTTTATCCGAGGAGCCATTTTCTGAAACTGCATAACTTTTAGTGAAGAAAAGTGGAGGACCATTTGAAAAGTTTCTTGTTTAAAGGAAACCCGACTTTTCCCCATTTCGTTTTTCTTCATTCGAGTTCTAGTTTTACGAAGCTGATAAAACTGTCAAATTTCTCACCCAAGCATGCATATTTTTATGGATGGATGTCGCTGAACTCTTTTGAGGGGACCTACAGTTTAAGGTGGGATCCGAACCATCAGAGACTCGGTAGAAGAACATCGAAAAATTTCCATTGGTTTTTTCCTTTATAAAAGGAAAAGGTTTCAAAATTAAAAAAAAAATATTGTAAAAATTGTGATAAAGTTGGAATTTATCTGTAGGGTCAGAAGTAATTGAATTCAATTGGATAATAATCGATAGGTTGAAAGTTATTTATTTTTAATTGAAAAGTCTACTATTATTTTTCAAATTCAAAAATTCATCTCTTTTGGTTGATAATTTATTTATTTTTTTGTTAAAAATTCTATTATTTTGTTAATTAGTCATCTTTTTGGGACGAAAGTCAACTGTTTTGTTGAACATCCGTCTTTTAGGATAGAAAATTCCTCCTTTTGGATTGTAAATTCATCTGTTGGTAGAAAATTCATTTTTTGTTTGTTTGTTGAAAATTCATTCTTTTAATTTAAAATTTGAATATTATATTTTTGTTTCAGAGTTTATCTATTTGGGTTTATTATTTTGTTGGAAATTTTATTATTTTATAGAAAATTTGCCTTTTTGGCTTGCGAATTTCACAGTTTGCTTGAAATTACTTTCTTTTTTGACTGAAAAATCTTTCTTGATTGCAAATTTGTCTTCTGAGTTTTAAAAATTATGTCTTATGGTTAAAATTTGAATTCTTTTTCAATTGTTTAATTGATCGAAAATTGAATTATTTTGTTGAAAATACGTTGTTCCTTTTGTTGAAAATTATTATTTTTTTTTGTAGAAACAAACCATTCCTTTTTTGTTTAAAAATAAATCTTTTTTAATTGAAACTTCAACTATTTGGAAAAAAATTCATGTATTTTTTGGAAAATTTGTCCTTTTCGGTAGAAAATTAATCCTTTTAATTTAAAAATTTAAATATTTTGTTGAAAATTCCACTACTTGGTTGAAAACTAATTTTTTTATTGAACATTCGTATTGCTTGTTAAAAATTCAATTTCTTTGTAGAAAATTCGTAGTTTTGGTTTAAAATTTGAACAGTTTGCTAGAAATATCAAACATTTAGCTAAAAATTCAACTGTTTGGTTAAAAATGACCTTTTTTAATTCGCTTTTTTTATGAAAATTAATTTTTTCAACTGAAAGTTGAACTATCGCAATTCTTGTTAAAAATTGGTCTCTTCTAGATGAAAATTAAACTATTGGGTTGAAAATTCAAATATTTTGTAGAAAATTCGACTTTTTGCTTGAAATTTGGACAATTTAGTAAAAAATTAAACTATTTGATTAACAATGTAACTATTTTGTTAAAGAGAATTTTTCTGTTAAAAATTCATATTTTCGGGTTAAAATTTCAACAGTTTTTTTTTAAATTTCGTCTCTTTAAAAATAAACTATTTTGTTTAAAATGGACTTTTTCGTTGAAAATAGATGTATTTCCGGATTGAAAATGTAAAAATAGATGTATTTCCTGATTGAAAATATAACTGTTTTGAAAAATATTCGTTTTTATTTTTTGGCTTGTAAATTCAACAATTTCGTTGAATTTTTATTCTTTCTTGGTTAAAAATTCGTCTTTTAGGTTGAAAATTTGTGTTTTTGGTTCGAAATTTCATCTTCTTTTGTTAAAATTAAAATATTTTATTGAAAATTCAACTGTTTGATCAAAATTAAGTTTTCTTGTTAAAAATTAATGTTTTTGTGTTAAAAATTCAACTGTTTTGTAGAAAAATCGTTTTTTTGCTTTCAAAATTTAACACTTTTGGTAAAAAATTCTACCATTTGGTTAAAAATGTAGTTATTTGGTTGCAAATTAACTTTTTTTTGGAAATTCATATTTCTGGGTTGAAAATATAACTATATTCAAAAAAATTGTTCTTTTTTTGCTTGAAAATTGATCAATTTCGTTGAATATTTTTTCCGTCTTGGATGAAAATTCATCTTTTGTTAAAAAATTGTATTTTTCTTTGGACATTTATCTTAGTAGTTTTAAAATTCAAACTATTTGATTAAAATTTCAACTTTTTGGTAAAAACTCCTCTCCTTTACTTAAAAATTCAAATATTTGGTTAAAAATTCATCTTTCTTCATTGAAAATTAACATTTTTTCAAATTCATCTTTTCGGGTTTAAAATTAGGATATTTTCTCAAAAAATTCGACTTTTTAACTTGAAAAATCAATTCTGTTTAAAATTCGTCTTTTTCGATCGAAAATTCATCTCTTTTGGTACAAAATTCATGTATTGTTGAAAAATCAACTATTTTATTGAAGATGCAATATATTTCAACTTGAAATCTCAATAAAAAATTTGTTTAATTTGAAAACTTTCCCTATTGAAAGGTTGCCAAAATAATTTTTGTATTCAGATATTAACTGAAGATACATCATAATAACTGACAACTACAGACTTTATAGTTTTGTAGACTTTACACAAATTGGGCAATTTTTCCCGAAAATTGGGAAATAATAAGGGAATTCATTTTTTTTTATTTAAAACTAATGGAGATATACCATATGTATATCTAAATTAGTTTTACATAAAAAAAATTAATTCCCTTATTATTTCCCAATTTTCGGGAAAAATTGCCCAATTCGTGTAAAGTCTACAAAACCATAAAGTCTGTAGATGTCAGTTATTATGATGTATCTTTAGTTAATATTTGAATACAAAAATTATTTTGGCAACCTTTCAATAGGGAAAGTTTTCAAATTAAAAAAAAATCTTTATTTGTTTATTTAATTATTTTAAATATCTTTTAAATAATGTTGTATAGTATGAAAAATAAGTAAGAGAGAAGAAGGCGTCGGTTGAAGGGAGGAATTATTTATATGTTTTGGAAGGTAGCCTCTTGATTGTACGAGTAAGGTTCCTTGCAAAAGGGCCTGTCCTTTTCTTCCTTAACGGCCGATTAACCAACGACGACATTGTTTAATGGAGTGAGATTATCTCCATGCCAATGATATACTACCGGAAATCGTTGCCATTTTTTTCGCCGATTCAACGACAAAATCAAGTTCTTGAAACTTCTGAGCTTCATGCTTCACCAAACTTTGTAAACACCCACTTCCTGTGGAATAAATCCATAAGAATAACTCCTATATGTCAAATATATCGGAATTTCTACAAAAAGTTGCAATTTTTATCACTTTCGGATTTTCTGATCTTCTTTTGTGAATTATATTATATTCCTGCTATTTTTTGCTATTTCTTCACTTTCGCTTGAAAAGTATTTTCCAACTTCGATAATTGCAGGTCTTTCCCTAATTCGCCTGCGTTTCTCCTTTTTTGAACAATTCCCTTATTTCCCTGTTCTGGAAAAGCTTCCCCTTTTTCTTCTTATCTGTTTAAATATGCTACATTTGAGAAATCAACTATTTTATTGAGAATGCCAAAGAATAAGCTTAATTTAAGGTCTAACAAACCAAAGCTGTAAGAAAAGTAAGAATTTTTTCCTTCGTGACCATGATCATCGGACAGATAATTATCGTGGCCCCACTCATGAAAACTGTAACTAAAAAGAAAAGCGTTTTATTTGAAAAAAGAGAATCTGATTTATAAAATTAATCTCTTTCAATAAAAAAATAAAATCAATAAAGGTCCACTTCTCCATTACAATTGTTGATAATAATTTTTGAGTTTCCATGGAAACAACTGAAAGCAAAAAGTATTGCTTTTTTCTACCCAAAAATAGTAATTTTCAACAAAAAAGTTCGTTTTAAACCAAACAGTTAAATTTTCAACCATTTAGTGAGTTTTCTACCAAACTCTTCAAATTTCAAGCCAAAAAAATGAATTTTCTACAAAACAGTTGAATTTTCAACAAAATAGTTTATTGTGAACTAATAATTAATTTTGCGAACTAATTAATTTTTTGTAACAAAACGAATTTTTGACAAAATACATGAGTTTTTATCTAAACAGTTGAATTTTTAACAAATAAAATCAATTTTCAACCAAAATGGAAACAATTAAATCTATAGTTAAAAAAAATTATTTCTAAACGAAAAAAAAACGAATGTTCAAAAAATAGTAAGTTTTGAACCAAAGAGTTGAATTTTCAAAAAACAAAGAATGATTTCCAAAAATGAAACAATTAAATCTACAGTTAAAAAAATTATTTCTAAACAACAACAAAATGAATGTTTAGAAAATAGTTATGTTTTGAAGTAGAAATAGTTGAATTTTATATTTTAAAGTAATTAATTCATCAACAGAAGAATTAAACTTTTAACCAAAAACGATGGAGACTTAACCAAAAATATAATAGACTTTTCAACCAAAAAAAATTAACTTTTAGCCAAAAATAGTTAGATTTTCCTCGAGCAGAGCTGAATTTTCAACTAAAATGATGTATCTTCCAACTGGAATAATTAAACTTTCAGTTGAAAAATTACTTTTCAACAACAAAAAAATGAATATTCAACCAAAATATTTAATTTTCTACCCAAAATACTGATTTTTCAATCAAGAAGATTATTTTTTAATCAAAAGACGAATTTTCATCAAAACTGTTAAATTTTCAACCCGGAAATATGAATTTTCAACCAAGAAATATTCTTCAGTCAAGAAAAAAATTTTTAACCTAATTTTGAAATTTTTAAGCCAAAAAGGCGATTTTTTACAAAACGGTTGAATTTGGAACCAAATGGTTGAATTTTCTACCAAATTAATTAATTTTTTAACGAATAATGAAATATTCAACCAAAAAATATAAAATATCAACCAAAAGTATAATAGTCGACTTTTCAACCAAAAAGAATTAACTTTCAACCAAAAATGATCAGATTTTCGTCAAACAGGTGAATTTTCAACTAAAATGATGAATCTTTAACTGGAATAGTTAAATTTTCAGTTAAAAAAATTCATTAAAAAAAAGGAATATTCAACTCTGGAAATTAATTTTCTTGTTTCTTTCTGAAAATGTTTCTATAAATATACTTGTGGGAGTTTTGAAAGTTCGTTTTTAACCAATCAGTTGAATTTTTAACCAAACAGTTGAATTTTTAACCAAATAGTTACATTTTCTACCAAAATGTTTAATTTTCAAGCCAAAATACTGTTTTTTCAACCAAGAAGATTATTTTTTAATCAAAAGACGAATTTTCAACAAAACATTTGAATTTTCAACCCGGAAATATGAATTTTCAACCAAGAAATATTCTTCAGTCAAGAAAAAAATTTTTAACCTAATTTTGAAATTTTTAAGCCAAAAAGGCGATTTTTTACAAAACAGTTGAATTTTGAACCAAATGGTTGAATTTTCTACCAAATTAATTAATTTTTTAACGAATAATGAAACATTTAACCAAAAAATATAAAATATTAACCAAAAGTATAATAGTAGACTTTTCAACCAAAAAGAATTAACTTTGAACCAAAAATGATTAGATTTTCGTCAAACAGGTGAATTTTCAACTAAAATGATGAATCTTTAACTGGAATAGTTAAATTTTCAGTTAAAAAAATTCATGAAAAAAAAGGAATATTCAACTCTGGAAATTAATTTTCTTGTTTCTTTCTGAAAATGTTTCTATAAATCTACTTAGTTCAACTCCCACTTGTGGGAGTTTTGATAGTTCGTTTTTAACCAATCAGTTGAATTTTTAACCAAACAGTTGAATTTTTAACCAAATAGTTAAATTTCCTACAAAAATGTTTAATTTTCAACCCAAAATACTGATTTTTCAATCAAAAAGATTATTTTTTAATCAAAAGTCGAATTTTCAACAAAACAGTTGAATTTTCAACCCAGAAATGTGAATTTTCAACCAAGAAATATTCTTCAGTCAAGAACAAAATTTGTAACCAAATTTGGAAATTTTCGAGCCAAAAAGGCGAGTTTTTACAAAACAGTTGAATTTTGAATCAAATGGTTAAATTTTTAACCAATAACTAAACATTTAAACAAAAAAGATAAAATATCAACCAAAAGTATAATAGTAGACTTTTCAACCAAAAAGAATCAACTTTCAACCAAAAATGATTAGATTTTCGTCAAACAGGTGAATTTCCAACAAAAATGATGAATCTTCAACTGGAATAGTTAAATTTTCAGTTAAAAAAATTAATTTAAAAAAATGAATATTCAACTCTGGAAATGAGTTTTCTTGTTCCTTTCTGAAAGTATTTCTTTACGTAGTTCCTACTCTCTCTTTTGGAAGTTGTGGAAGTTTGTTTTAAACTAAACAGTTGAATTTTCAACCAAGTAGTTCCATTTTCGAGTAAAGAAGGTAAGTTTTCACCGAGAAATAATCTTCAGCAAAAAAGTTAATTCTCAACCAAAAAAAAAAAGGAATTTTGAACAAAACAGTTTAATTGTCAACTAAACCATTGCCATGGCAATATTTAAATATTTTTAATATCTTAATTTTGAAAATCTTCAGAAACACCTCTTTTTTTAAACGAAACTTTTTTCTGTTAAGTTGCAGTTTTCATGAGTGGGGTCACGATAATTATGTGTCCAATGATCATAATCACAAAAGAAAAAAGTTGTACTTCTCTTAGAGAAGTCATCCTTGATTCCATCTCTTCTAAATAATTTTTTTAAAGAAACTGGTATACATGCAAGGGGATTATCTTTCATCTTTTCTCCTTTTTCTTCGGTTCCTTGCGTCTATTTAAGAAATATGTATAAGAAAATACCCTTACAGGATTTTGAAAAGGAAACAGAAGGACAGTGAGAATGTCAAAGAAAGAAGGGTTGGTTTGCAGGGGTAATCTAATTAACTTTCTCTCCTAGACCGTCTAATTAACGTCTTCTCGGTGTCGACTTACCAAGGTCTGGCTTTTGCCTGTAAGAAAACTAAAATCAAGCTAAACCTAAGAACAAAGGGAGACAAGACTTTCAGCTCTCTTATCTCTAATTACCTTGAGAGTCGAGTAGAAATATTTACTAATTTAGTTTTCTTATTCCGCTCCTGCCATGGAGGTTAAGGGTGTTAAAAAAAAAAGAAAGTTCGAATCTCGACTTGAATTTTTAATTTTTTTTTTCCTTTTGGATTAAAAATTAACCACTTGGAAGGAAAAATAAATTGGATAATATTCAGAGGTCTTTAAGATACGCTTAAATTATTTTTGGGTTCTTAAAAAACAATTAATATAAAACTTTAAAATTACTATTTTTGAAAAATTGGTTATGGTAAGTTTAATGAGCTTAATTTTTTAATTTTTTATATTTTTATCCGATATATTGCTCCTTGCACGTGGTTCATTTTTACCACAAAAATAACAAAAAAATAAAAAATGCAAGTTTAGATTCGGCCTTATTTTTTTTAGCATCCCTAATAGGGGTTAATTGAATAATTAGTAGAATTGACCAAAAACCGAACTGTAGAGAACTCGCTGTTTATTAAATTTAGAGAAAATGTTTAAAAACATATAAACTCAAAAAAGCTACACTCTTTTCGATATTTTTTGTACTAAAAAATTTCCCGGTTGATAAAATCAGCCAGGGAAGATTTCTGCAGTCTATCGATCCTGCTCGGCTTTTCTGCTCTCTTTCAAGTTCAGTCGCTTGTGCGGAGATGGCGCCAAGAGTGGCGAAATTGAATATTTAACCAAAATTTATAACAAATTCAGTTTATGATTGCAAAAATTCTTTTTGTAAATGTATTGAATATCTCTTTTGTTTTTAAAAATATTGATTATATTATAATGTTTAAATATATCAGACTTGGCAATCTTTAGTCTTCCCCTCTTTCCCCATTTTTAAAAAATTCCTCTTTTCCCCTATTTTCAATACACTAACTCTTTTTCCCCTTTTACTCTTTTTTTAGCTTAATTATTTCAAATTGAAAACTCTACTATTATTTGTTTGGTTAAGAAGTTCGTTGAAAATTCAAAAATTTTGTTGAAAAATAATTTTTTTTTTTGAAAATTTAACGGTTTTGTTGAAAATTCATCTCGTTGGGTAGAAAATTAAACTATTTTGATGGAAATTGGATGAATGTGGCAGAAAAGTTTTTTTTTTCAGGTCTGAAAAATCTTACTTGGTCAAAAATTGAACCCTTTTGCTGAAAATTCGTTTTTTTTTTGTTTGAAGATTCATCTCTTGGTAGAAATTTAATTTTTTTTTAAATTCAACTTTTTCGTTGAAAATTCATCTTTTTTAATCTAAAATTAAACTGTTTTGTTAAAAATTTGTCGTTTTTGATAGAAAATTCGTCCTTTTGGATTGAAAATTCATCTTTTGTTATAAAACTCGTCTTTTTTGGTTTAAGTTAATGTTTTTTTTAATTCCAACGTCTGCTTTGATATTTTTGGTTCGGAATTATTCGTCTCTTTTGGTTGAAAATTTAATGTCTTTTGTTGAAAATTTTTCTATTTGGTTTGAAGATTCACCCTTGGTAGAAAAGTCATCTTTTTTGGTTCAAAGTTAATTTCTTTTAATTGAAATCTCTACTATTATATTTTTGTTAAAAAATCATATTTTTTTACTGTAAATTCAACTATTTTGTAGAAACTTCTCCGTTTTCGATTGAAAATTTCGCAATTTCTTTGAATTTTTTTTTGTCTTGACAGAAATATCTTTTTGAGTGGCAAATTTGTCTTTTTGGTTTAAAAATTCATCTCTTTTGGTTGAAAATTAAACTACCAGACTAAAAATTAAACTGCTTTGTTAAAAATGAATTTTTTTTTCGTTGAAGATTCATGTGCTAGGTTGAAAATTGTTGCTTTTTTGTTGTTAAAAATTCATGGTTTCAACGGAAAATTTAACTATTCCATTTTTGGTTAAAAATTGATCTTTTTTTGTTGTAAATTCGTCTTTTTGCGTTAAAAATCCAACTATTTTGATTGAAAATTAAACAATTTGGTTGAAAACTCATATTTTCGGGTTGAAAATTGAACTATTTTTTAGAGAATTCGTTTTTTTTATTGCAGGCTCATCCTTTTTGGTAGAAATTTCATCTATTTCAATTGAAAAGTCAAAGGTTTGGTTAAAAAATAATTCTTTGCTAGAGTATTTAACTAGTTGGTTGAAAATATTCTTTTTTGATAAAAATTTACATTTTCGGGTTAAAAATTAACTTCTTTTCTGTTTTCTGGTAAGTGGGGCAGGGAATGTGTTCCGAAATTTGAAACATTTTAATCCCTGCTTTAGTTAGTTTCAAATTATGTCTTTTGGTCTGAATATTCACTTGAAAATCTGAAATATGTGAAGGTATTTTAAATAAAAAGGGAAGTTAAAAACGATGAAAATTTTAACTGAATGAATTTTTCTACAGGTTAAGAAATAGAAATTAAATTGCAAAAATTTAGATTCATAGAAATTTGTAATTAATGAGAAAAAAGGAGAAAAAGTTGATATACGAAGTGGCCAATCGGTAATCAGAATATGATATTTTCTCCCCTGATAATAAGAAGGCGGAAACCTGATGATCGAGAGGAAGGCCCAGGTTGAGAGATAATTAGGGAAGAGAATGAGAATTAAGGACGATAACACGAGGATAATGGGGTTTTGAGTATCGGCCTGAGTCTGACTCGATGTCGACGAGGTAATTTCGGTGTTCGTGGTTGGCCAGTCTTCGGGATCGGATAAAAAAAAAATGACGGGATAAAAAGGGCGACGGGAAGAGAATTAGGAAATCTCGTGGGGAAGATAAGGTTGTCGGTAACTCCCCTCTTATTCGGGGGAGACAAATATTATTGGGAGGAGATTAATCGCTGAACGAACTCTCAGCGAATCATTTTCAAACTCTGACTTCTTCATTCTAACTCTTCAGATTGAAAAAAACGAAATTTTATAAGTGAAAATTGATTCATTTTTTATTAAATGTCCGGTGAAATAAAAATGGCTTTATAAAAGTCGCCAAAAAGATAGTCATCAAATTTGCATTGCTTTTAGTTTTTCTTTTTTTATATTTCAAGGTAAAAAGTCAATAGTGGCGTGAGTGTTTTTGAAGAAAGTGGAATTCCTAAGGGGTTGTTCTTTAAGGGTTGAGTGAATCCAGATTCTTGGTGGCTCATCTGTAGTGTGCGACTTTCTACGATTTCCAAGCTTGGCAGTTAACGCCAAAAATATTCCAACTATTCGGCCCCATTAGTGCAGACAGGCAGCTTACTGCTATCCAACAGACAATCAGTGCTCTGTTCTGTAGAGAAATTCCCACCCTTACTGACATAGACCCTTTTCATCCCTTCCCGACTAAAACACGTCGTAGGGGTACATATACCTACCAGAATCGCGATAATCCCTTCGACATTAATATTGTGGGGGCTTCATATATTTTTGTTTCGAGCCAGGTTCCTAAATAACAATTTCATTACATATTGGAACAAAAAAGGGGATGAATTTTTAACACAATAGTTTCAAGTTAAAAAGTCGAATGTTTTAAAAAACATTTTACTTATAACTTATAACATAGTATAAAATGAGACAAAAAAAAAGTTGTGGATTACAAGTTTTATGGACTGGTCCGCAATATTTAACTGCAAGATGATCATGATCCTTGGTATTTCGTATCATTAACTAAGTGCGTTTAATAACAGAAAAATTAGGGCATGAAAACAAAACCAAGTGCCAAGATGATTTTCAACCAAATAGTTGAACTTTCAACCAAAAAGATGAAGTCACCAAATAGCTGAAATTCAAACCTAGATAGATGAATGTTCAAACCAAAAAGGCGAATTTTCAATACAAGAGTTAAATTTTCAATCAAGTAAGATTTTTCAGTCAAGAAAGAAAAAAAATCAACTAATTTGTTAAATTTTCAAACCAAAAAGGGAAAGTTTCTACAAAACAGTTGAATTTTCGACCAACCAAGCAAGTCGCATGCTTGTTGATTGACTTTTTTTTGTATTTTATTTTAAGGTTAATTTTCAACAAAATAATTAAACCAAATAGTAGAATTTTCAACCAAAAGAGATGAATTCTGAAACAAAAATAGTTAGATTTTCTTATTGGCTTCTATTAACTCAGCGAGAAAAAGGGGAAGTTTCTTGAAAACAGGGATAAAGAGGAATTCTTTAAAAAGGCGGGAAAGAGGGGAAAAATGAAAAGATTCTGAAGTCTGTCTTTATTATTATTAAAGCTTCAACTCAAAGGCCATTAAAGAAGAGAAAGAATTTTCCTCTTGTTTTTGGAAAAAGTGATTTATTCCGGACCGTTGAAGCTTTCCAATTTCCCTAAAGATTTTTATTCATTTGACAAAAGAGCGTGTTGCGCGCGATAAGCCGGTCGTCGCTGTCACTCTGGGCTAAAAGTGACTCAGTGAAATTCGTTTAATCCGACCCAGGAACACGGAGAATCACGAGTGGAGGCCGGATTGGATGGAATACCATTCGGTCGTTTTTATCGGGACGCTAATTTTTTTTAAATCCACTGCAAGCCAGGGAACCAGATAATATGGCGAAGGGTTCGCCTACAAAATGAAATGTAAAAAAGTAGATGAAAATCCCTGTTATGACAGGTTGTCAAAGTCAAACACAATGGCAAAACTTGCTGATCTGTTGCACTCAACTCCCAACTCCCACCGCCACCCAGTATTTTCTCCTTCCACTCTCTTTGGCCAACAAATTATATTCATATTTGGGGGATTATGCCGGCGATCCCTTGGATTAGGACCTTAAAGGGATGCTCGCTGTGCTAATTATTTCCCGACACCGTCCGCAGATTGAATTTTGTCGGGGACGAGCGTCATGGAAATTGGTTTCTCCGAGAGAACTTACAAGGTGGTCGCTGGACCGGAAATCCGGGAAATCTCGGGAAATAACAGTGAATTTATTTTTTGACCCGGAATTTCACAAATCTATTCAATGACATGATATACTATCCAGTAGAGTAGTAGACCATCAATCTTTTTAATATTCCAATACGATAGATTCTTATTTGATCCTTGGTAATAAAAAAATTGTTTATTTACAGAATTCGTGGCACGTCAGTCTTCCTTCATAGACACTAGGAAGATACTAGATTTTCGCTCGGAGATATATCTATAATAGCTGCATTTATATTCTACGTAAGCATGTCTATCCGGGTGAAATCCCTGCATATTGCTGGTGGTCCCTTCCAAAAGTATTGTAGAATCCCATATGCTCCAGTAAGTAGATATGAGGATCGTGCGGTATCTAACCTCGAAACAATATGTAAAACGAAAAAAACGAATCGTTGCGTATTCAGGTCGACGAGGAGCAGCGCGATATAAAGGAATAAGTGGAATTGTTGTTTGGGAACCGCTTAAGTCCCCCGAGAACTGAGGGTCACAATTGATCCCTCATGAAATATGACCAGTTTAGTAAAAAAAAAAAAAAATTCTCCAAGACAAAAATAAAAAGAAACAATTTCCGTCTTTCGAATATTATTAGTTGTCTCCATGGAAACTCATCAATTGTTATTAATAATTGTAATGAAAAAGTGGACTTTTATTGATTTGAACCACCTTGAATATTACGCTCTCACACTCCCTACTATATGCCAGTATTTGCTACTTTTTTCGCAGGAGGCTACTATTTTGCTACTTTTTTCGGTCTATTACAATTAAAGGCTCCTCTTTGAGGTAGAATTGAGTAAAAAGTAATCAACAGCTTCAAAAACAGACCCTATTTTTTTAAACGAAACTTTTTTCTGTTAAGTTACAGTTTTCATGGGTGGGGTCACGATAATTATGTGTCCGATGATTATTATCACAAAAGAAAAAAGTTTTACTTTTGTTAGAGATTAGTTTTGTCTTACCTTAAATGAAGCCTATTCTTTGGCACCGAACTGGATGTGAACATATTTGTTTTAAAACAATTATACACACAAAAAAAAAGTTTTGTAACAAAGTTTTTTGGTAAAAATATGGTTATCGGTATACTGAAATTCACCGAAAGTATCGTCTAGGAAGGTGCAAGAGAAGGCTGAAATGAATGGGTCCACTCAAATCACGGGCATGTATAAAGGGAATATAAGGGATGAGTGCTCTACATTGCAAAATTGCCTTCCTTAGTATCTTCCAGGGTAGAAGTAAAGCAAAGCCAGAGGTGGCGAGTATGGTCGATATAAAAATCCTGATTCATGGTTCGCCCCGAGAAAGAGCCGATACTGCGATTTATGATATCTTTCCTATAAGTTATGCTCGCGATTCTCCAAGAGCGTTCATGTTGTACGAGACGTGAATTCGAATTCAGGTTCTTCTTGTAGGATGTCATCCTCCTGCTTAACCGCGAATTCCGGATTTGCGGATATTCTTACTTTTATGGTGCGGCCTCTGTCGGGATCGCGGAAATCCCTTTTTCACCAAAGGGAAATCGCCTTTTGTCGATCCACTTCTCTGCAGAAAGGATTTTAAACATATAGCCTTTACAATACCTTAGCAAAAAGAAGAAAAACTACATATAAAATTAGATTCATTTCATGATACGAAAGAAGGAACATTGCCATCGTACATGAAAATAATGTGGGCCAGTGCATGCAAATTGTAATCTTAATTTTTTTAGGTTCACGTTGTAAGTTTTATTTGATTAAAAGTTGTAGGTTAGTCATGACCGACATAATATTTCTAAAGCGAAGAATGTTTTAGAAAATTTTGAATTTCAGGGTGGGAGAAAATTTTCAGTTGATCTATATTGGGCTATAAATCTTACATACATTTTCAACAAAAATGGAATATTTAAGATAATTTTCAACCAAAGAAATTAATTTTCAAGTTCAATGATGAATCTTAAAAAAATGAACTTTTAACAAAATAGTTACTATAGCCAATTATTTGAATTTTCAGCGAAAAATATTAATTCTCAACGAAGTAATAGTTGATATTTCAAACAAAAAAGATTTTTATTAGAAATCAAAAACAGTTGAATTCTACCAAAAAAAGACATATTTCCAAAAAAATCATTGAATCATCCACCAAAACAGATTTATAATCAACCAAGCAGTTGCATTTTTAACCAGAAAATATAAAATGTCTATATCAAAAGAAATAAATTTTCAAACCAACAAGACGAATATTCATGCAAAAAGTTGAACTTTCAAAAGCATTGTTGAATTTTCTACTAAAGTAGTTGAACTTTTAACCAGAAAACGAATTTTCAACCCAAAAGTTGAATTTCCTATCAAAGAATGACGTTCTTACAAAATTGTTTATCTTTCAATAAAGTAATTAAATCTTCAATCAAATAATACAGTTTTTTAACCAAAGAGATTAAATTATTCTACCAAAAAAGTGAAGTTTCAACAAAATACTTAAATTTTTTACTAAAGAGATGGATTTTCAACCAAAAAGATTAATTTTCAGCTAAGAAGATTAATTTTATAACAAAACGGAGAAAATTTTCAACAAAATGCATACATTTTCCACCAAGTAATTGAATTTTTAACTAAAAACTATCAATTTTCAACCAGCTAGTTGAATTTTCAAATAAAAATATAAATTTGTAACCAGAAATGGACTAGTTAAATTTCCAACCAAAGAGATGAATTTTCAAACTGATACGATGAATCTTCAACTAAGAAAATAAATTTTTTATTTTTGTTCAAGTAGTTGAATTCTCAAGGAAAAATATCATAGTTGATGTTTCAACCAAAAAAGATTCTAATTTAAAATCAGAAACAGTTGAATCCAACCAAAAAAGACGAATTTTTAACAAAATAGTTGAATGATCAACCGAAACAGAATAATTTTCAACCAATATACCAAAGAATATGAATTTTCAAACCAAAAAAAAAATGAATTTTTAACCAAAAAAAGATGAATTTTTAAACCAAAAAGATTAATTTTCAACCAAAAAAGATTCTTCAGTGAATAGAAATAAAATTTCCACCAAATTATTGAATTCTGAGGCCAACCAAAAAAAGTTCGAATTTCCGCCAAGGAGATGAATTTTCAACAAAAATGATGAATCTTCAACTGGAATAGTTAAATTTTCATTTAAGAAAATTAATTTTCAATTTTTAAAAACTACTCCCACTTCTGCAAGGTTTTAAAATTCCTAGTATCATCATGGAATGTTTTTAAAAATTTTGAATTTCATAGTGGAAAAAAATTCCGATTTTTCTATATTAAGCTTAATCTCTATGACTCTGGGAATTATTTTTTTATCTTCTCACGAAAATTCGCAACAGTTCATGAGAATCCCATCATTCTGATGGGAAATTGGCTGATTAAATGAAAAATCCTAAATTTGTCTAAAACGTTGCATATAATTTTGATCCAATTTCGGGATCAAATTGATCAAATGTTATTTACTTTGATACAAAAGAAGGATCATTGCCATCTTACAGATTAATATTGCTGACCAGCGCATGACATTTGTAATTCATATTTTTTTATTTCACCCCTTGTTCTCTTTCATTTTAGAAATACAATTGATTGTTGTCTTCTGGATGACAAATGTTTGTTAAAAGACTAAAGGTATTTTTTATATAAATAAATAAAAGGGAAGCAGATAAGTTAATGTGAATTCTGGGTAAGTCGTCTTAGCCTAGTTTCGAAAGGGCTGAGATGAGGATTATATGCTGCTTTCCTTGGAGACCCGGATCACGAAGAACTCGACTTCGAAGACGAGGGTGTGTACAAAGGGGTATAGAGGCGCTTAGAAGAGATTCGAGAAACTGACAGAAGAGAGTGACGTCGAGATCCAAGACGCGTGCCATTATCTCGACTTTCTTCACTTCCCAGTTTCCTACCTCGCGGTAACTTTCTTACTCGAAAACTTTCACGGTATCTCATCGAAACACCTAGGACTGAAATTCGTTTTGTGGTACCCGACATCCCGATATCCTTAGAGAATGTCTCGAGGACACCGCAACTTTTGAAAGTGCTGCAAGAAGGTTAAGGATCATTCTGCTCTAAGAGGCAGCTTTGAGAAACGTGGAAATTCCCGCTTGAAAATAATATAAACTTTCAGATTCGATACTGAACATTGATTAAAATTTAGGAGTTATTTTCCTGAAAAGATGTTTTCAAAAAGATAAATTTTTACAAGATTGTCCTTTAAAATTGAGGTTCGAGCAGAATAACCAGGGTAGGCGTATAGGTCAGGGAAAACCTGGAACTCAGGAAAAAGTCAGGGAATTTTATTGGCCAGGGAAAGTCAGGGATTTTAAAAAAAGTATTGCAACAGTCAGGGAATTTCTTTGAATATTAATGGTCAGAGAAAAATTAGAGAATTTTGAAAATTAAGTTTTGCGGCAACCCTGATATAATATTCTTGTTAGTAATTTATTTTCCTTGTATCTATATTTCTTTTTTTTTTGCACTTCCTTCTGAAGATTATATTTTTAGTTAAAAAATTTATTATTTCGTTGAAAATTCAACTGTTTTGATGAAAATTCATCTTTTTGTGTTGAAAATTCAATTATTTTGGTAGAAAATTAACTTTTTTTTTAGAAATTCATATTTTGTGGAAAATTCAACTATTCTCTTTAAAAGTCGCCTTCACGGTTAAAAAATGCATCTCTTTTAGTAGAAATTTAATATTTTTCGGTTAAAAATGCAACTATTTTGTTGAAAATGAATCTTCATTGGTTGAGGATTCAACTATTTTATTTGAAAATTCGTATTTTTTGGTTTAAGTTAACCGTTTTTTATTTAAAATTAAATTCTTTTTTGGTTGAAATATCTGCTATCACATTATTCGTTGAAAATTCGTCTTTGTAGGTGAAAGATGAACTACTTTTCGAAGTTCGAACCACTTTGTTTAAAACCCATTTTTTTACGATTCATCATTCAAGTTGAAAGTTTATTTCTTTGGTTGAAAATTCGTTTTTTTCAAACTCAAAATTAATTTTTTTGACTGAAAATTTAACTATTCTATTATTTCACTACTGGAAATTAATCATTTTAGTTGAAAAATCGTCTCTTCGATTGGAAATTTACCTATTTTGTTAAAAATTGTGTCTTTTTTTGTTGAATTTAATTTTTTTTAATTTAAATATAACATATTTTTTTATGAAATATCAACTATTACGTCTTCCGTTGAGAATTCATCTTCTTTGGTTAAAAATTGTATTATTTGATTAAAAAGTTAACTATTATGTTGAAAATTCAACAATTTTGTTCAAAAGCCATCTTTTTTGTTGGAAAATTCAAAAATGTTGTTCAAAAGCCATCTTTTTTGTTGGAAAATTCAAAAATTTGATTAAATATGAACCTTTTTTATTAAAAATTCAACTGGTTTGTAAAAAATTTGTCTTTCTGGTTTGAAAATTCAAAAATTTGGTTACCATTTTTTTTTATTTCTAGACTGAAAAAGCTTTCTTGGTTGAAGATTATTCACCTCTTTGGTTGAAAACTTCAGAATTTTGTTTAAAACTCGTTTTTTTGATGTTGAAAATTTAACTTTTTGATAAAAATTTAGACTTTTGATGAAAATTAATTTTTTAGTTAAAAATTCATATTTTTTGGCTAAAAATTCAACTGTCTTTTATAGAGAATTCATTTTCTAGAATAGGAAATTAATGAATTTGGTGGAATTGATTTTCTTCGTTGAATCAGAAATCTTTTTTGGTTGAAAAATCCAATATTTTGTTAAAAATTTGTCTTTTTTGGATGAATTTAACTGTTTCTGATTTTAAAAAAAAAATTTATTTTTGGTTAAGATATTAACAATTACCTAAAATATTTCGAATTCAAGTTTGAATTTGTATTTAATATTGGTACCTACAATAATTTTACTTAAAAGAATTTATTCCTCTATTTTCGTGAAAAATCTGCTTATCACACCTACTTTTAGCGCATTTTGGTGTTAAGAAAATATTTGAAATTTGTATCGTCTATATAAAATATTTGTATAAAAATTAACTTTTTTGTTGCAAGTTCAAATGTTTTGTAGAAAATTCTTTTCTTTTTGGCTTGAACATTCAACAATTTGTTTGAATTTATTTTTCTTTCTTCACTCCACTATTAAATTTTTCGTTAAGAATTCATCTTTTTTGGTTAAAAATTCGACTACTTTATAAAAAATTCATCTCTTTGGTTGAAAGATCTCTTTATTTCCCCTATTTTCAGAGCATATTGGCGTTTAGGAATCATTTGAAAATGGTATCGTCAAAAATTCAAGCTAATCTCTTTCAAAGCTTCTTGTTCTCCAATGCCTTGAATTTCTGTTTATAATTTTTTTTAAATGAATCAAAACCTCGTAAAAAGGGGTAAGTTGTGTTAAAATTCTCGATTGTAGGTCTTTTAAGGGATTTTTCAAATATAAGGGGGGGGGGGATTGGGTAAAAAAAGGGGACGGACTGTGATCCCTGAACTTTGTACAAATAGTCCAGTTTCCGTTTCCCAGTTGGACTTTGGAGGTCGAATCGAGAAGGGTTGTTTTATCATCAACTGGGGACGTTTGAGTCACGCGCAAATTTGCATATGACAGCATAGCGCGTGAACAGCTATTCGTATCAGAGTAAACTTTGTTGACGCGAATTAAAGATCTGGGGTTACACTCGAAGGCGTTACTAATTGATATTCCCGGCAGCCACTTGGATTTATGACTAGCTACCTATATCCACCTGCTCGCGACTGTCGTTTCCTAATTATTCAAACCAGGGAAGATCACTTTTCGAGTCCTCTCCCTGTTCCTCTTTACTCTCTCATTTGAACCCTTCAACCATGGATTATGTATCGCTTTCTCATACACTCCTCTTGTTCGTTACATCTACATACATAATTGCAGTCTTGCGAAAGCAGTTCAACTTTAGGACAGGGAGCTTTGTTTTCTAAAAAAAATCCATTTTCATATTCAGAATTATCATTTTTTTCCAAACATCCGATATAAATTAGAAATCCTACAAACCTTTCAAAAACGTTTGTAAATCATTAACAATTTTGGAACTCTTTTAAATTGACAGGTGAAAACTATCAATTGACTGCGCGAAAACCGGGAAATGATCGGGAGTTTAAAATCATCCGTCCGGTAGACACCCTGATCATGGAGAGAAAGAGCCTCGTGATGAGTATTTCTTGGGTTGTAAGGTTGGTGTGGGTGGGGGGAGTTAAGTTCTAGGCCCTCCTGCGACTAAACCCTCGAGCGACTTTACGTTTCGTGGCTCAATCAAACTTCCTGGGGGTTTTCAGAAGTAGATAGCGAGTCCTTCTGGAATATAGTAGGATCGTCGCTTAATTCAACAGATCGCATGGACCCCCTACAGACCAAGCCACTCCACCCCTGCGGAACGAAATCGCGGGGGTAGTAATCGCTCGTCGTTAAGGGGCGACGCACAATGCGTGCCAGGACGCGATTCCATGATACCACCCCCATTGTCTTTCAGACCTATCGTCTAACCACTCACCCCCCACTTCTTTTCTTTTCTAGGGGTTATGTCCATGACGACTGACTACGGTTTAACCTCGGTAGTTTGACACGCTCAAATGCATCCGTTGTTGAATCCTTTTCGAAATCTCGTCGTGGAGTTCTCCATTCTGAAGGGTTTGGATTATCGTGGTCTCGATTTTATGGAAGTCTGCTTGGCTTCGTGCATAGAAATAAAAGGAAAATAAAAAAAAACAATGGGAAGTAATGATGAAAGATGCTAAAATAAAGAAGCGATAAGTTAGAGGGAGATCTTGAGAGAATGGGAGAAAACTTGGTATAAAATGAGACCTGAAAAAATTTCGTGGATTACAAGTTGCATATGCTGTTCCACGAAATATACCTACACGATTATTATGATCCTTGTTATTTCGTATAATTGGCTTAATGTATTTAAGTTTATCCTCTTGAGCCTAGGCAAGTCTGCTTGGCATCGTGCATAAAAATAAAATATGAAGAAAAAATAGACGAAAGAAATGATGGAAGATGGGAAAATATACAAGTGATGAGTTAAAGGAAGATCTTGATAGAGTAGGAGGAAACTCTTGTGTAAAATAAAACAAAACAACAAAAATTTGTGAATTACAGTTTTCATGAGCTGGTTCACAATATTTACTTGCACAATGATCGTGATCCTTGGTATCTCGTATCATTAACTAAATGCATTTATTTTAATAATGTTTTTTGCAATTGTTATTATTCCTTATTATCACTTCTTACCAATTTCAGAAAAATAGTTGATTTGTATTAGCTGATGGCTTTTTTTGGGGGAAAACATTCTCTAAAACTCTACTGTTCATAATTTTGAAACTAAATGTTCATATGACTGAAATCTTTGAAACAATTTATTGAAAAGAAAACATTTCATACAAAAATAACTTCATTTAGAAATTATTTACTCATTTTCAAAATTGCAAACAGTATGGTTTTAGCGAATGTTTTCCCTCAAAACTGAGCTATGCTTTGTTAAAACTCAACAATTTTTAATAGTTGGTGAGAAGCGATAGTAAGAAGTAAAAAATAGAGGAAAGAAATTATGGAAGATGGGAAAATATAGAAGTGATGAGTTAAAGGAAGATCTTGAGAGACTAGAAGAAAACTTGGTGTAAAATAGAACAAAACAAAAAAATTTTGTGAATTACAATTTTCATGAGCTGGTCCAC
>CAKNYM010052590.1:217729-253496 GCA_932195095.1 Andricus curvator
CAAAAACAGAAAAGATGTGTTGATTCAAGACGAATCGATTGACCTATGATGTTAATACATTTTATTGAAGAGTAAGGAAGCTATGGTAATGCATAATATTTGAGAATACGGTTTTTTATAGTAAAACTTTTTTCTTCAACGTAATTCAAAGTTGATGCAAGAATATAAAAGATTCCTTGGTTCGAAACGAATCGGTTGACCTATAATATTAATACATTTTGTTAAAGAATAGGGAAGTTATGGTTATTTATATATTTTGAAAATCGGTTTCTTATAGTAGAACTTTTTCCAATAACATAATTCAAAGTTGATGCAAGAACAGAAAAGATGTGTTGATTCGAGACAAATCGATTGACCTATAATATTAATACATTTTATTAAAGAATAGGGAAGTTATGGTTATTTATATATTTTGAAAATCGGTTTCTTATAGTAAAACTTTTCTCATTCTCATAATTTAAAGTTGATGCAAAAACAGAAAAGATGTGTTGATTCTAGACGAATCGATTGACCTACAATATTGATACATTTTATTAAAGAATAGGGAAGTGATGGTAATTTATATATTTTTTAAATCGATTTTTATAGTAAACATTTTCTCATTCTCATAATTTAAAGTTGATGCAAAAACAGAAAAGATGTGTTGATTCGAGACGAAGCGATTGACATATAATATTATCACATTTTATTGACGAGTAAGGAAGCTATGGTAATGCATAATATTTGAAAATACGGTTTTTTATAGTAAAACTTTTTTCTTCAACATAATTCAAAGTTGATGCAAAAACAGAAAAGATGTGTTGATTCGAGACGAATCGATTGACCTATAATGTTAATACATTTTATTGAAGAGTAGGGAAGCTATTGTAATGCATAATATTTGAAAATACAGTTTTTTATAGTAAATCTTTTTTCTTCAACATAATTCAAAGTTGATGCAAGAATATAAAAGATTCCTTGGTTCGAGAAGAATCGATTGACCTACAATATTAATACATTTTAATAAAGAGTAGGAAAGTTATGGTCATTTGTATATTTTTAAAATCGATTTTCATAATAAAAATTTTCTCATTCTCATAATTTAGAGTTGATGCGAGAATAGAATAAAAAAGTCGGGGTTTTATAGTAAAACTTTTTTCATTAGCTTCATCCTAAGTTGATGCAAGAACATAAAAGATTCCTTGGTTCCAGAAGAATGGATTGACCTATAATATTAATACATTTCATTGAAGAGTAAGTGATTAATATTATAAAACACGGTTTTTTATAGTAAAACTTTTTTCACTAACATAATTAAAAATTGATGCAACAACGGAAAAGATTCCTTGATTCGAGGCAAATCGATTTCTCTATAATATTAATACACTTTATTGAAGATTAAGGAAGGTATGCTCATTTATTATATTTGAATCATCTGTTTCAAACAGAAAAACTTTTTTCATCGACATAACTCAAAGTTGATGCATGAATAGAAAAGACTTCCAGCTCGAAAAATTATGATTTCGAATACAAAATTTGATTTGTCTGATATGTCTTTGTATTTAAACAATTTTTTGTATTATTTTGTATTTTTTGTAAATTTCTATTTTTAAATTGATAAAAATGAACGCTTTGGTTTGTCTATTATTGAAAAAAATAACTAATGCTTCCTCTATGAGGAAGCAAATACATGTGCTAACGGGATGCAAAGTCCTCGTGAAATGAGCACCATATAATTATAAATACAAATAAAGTGGAAACACTCGAGATCGAATTCACAGCTAGTTTCAAATATATTTTAGTTTCGTTGATTTGATTTTTCAATATTTTTCTGTTTGAACTATACAACTTCTTTCGTGTATCCTTGAATTAGAAGAAGTGATACCAATAAACAAGAATCTACAAAATGGAAACTGGATGGAAAAAGAGTTTCCATCATGACCAGTTGGTAAAATCAGACGAATTTTGATTTAGTAGGAGAAATACTATTCGTTTGGGCAGGCAATAATTAATTGCTAAAATAAATAGACACGAGGAATCGTTTAGCCCCAGCATGGCACATTGTGTCTCGGGATCGAGTTGGAATGTATGTTTGTGAACGTGAACATAATATACGAGGACAGTTACCATTCCCTGCGATATATTACCCCACCTAAGTGGTCACCCAGGGTTGAAAGCTGGGGAAAACAGTCACAACTATGAACCATAGAAACCATGCAGAGAGGGCGGAGAAAGCCCCAAAAACCAATGAACTTTCATTTTTTATTAATACATAAATATAAAAATTGTATAAAAACAGTGGCGCTGGTCAAATTGTGGCGCAGTCAAAATTTGACTGATTAAATTAATGAAAAACAGGTTTTGGCTGAAAACCAGTCATTTATACTGACAAACCAGTCGTTTTAACAGATGAATCAGTCATTCGAAATGGCTGGAATTTAGTCAGTGGAAGTGACTGATTTGTCTGCTATAATGTCATTGTAAAATTATTTCTAAATAGAATTCTTCATTAAATTCGAATATTTTGATAAATTACTAAAATTAAACATAACTGACTGGTTGACACATTGTAAGTTGCGGATCAGATCCGTCAAAATGACTGATTTAATTTGTGAAAGTTACTGATTAATTCATTCAAAATGACTGATTTAATCAATGACAGTTACATTTTAGATCAATCTAAATGACCGATTTGGTCAGTAGACTTTACTGATTAGATCAGTTACTTTTTATTGGTAGGAAATAAATCATTTTTCGTTGATAATTTATCTTTTTTCTTTGAAAATTCAATTACTCGATTGAAAATTGTTCTTTGTTAGTTAAAGAAATGAATTTTGTGGAAAATTCGCTTTGGTAGAAAATTAATCTTTTTGGTTAAGCATTTTATTGTTTGGTTTCAAATTTAATTATTTTGTTGAAAATTCATTTTTTTATGCTGAAAAGTTATTTGGTTCAGGATGCAACTATTTTGTTAAAAGATCGTCTTTTAGGTTGAATTCCACTGTTTTTTTTTTATTTTAAAATATTTTTTGGTTGAAATATCAGCTACGATGTTTAAAGTTGAAATACTTTGTTTAACATTAATTTGCTTTAGTTAAAGATACATCATTTTAGTTGAAAAATCATCACTAAGGTTGAAAATTTAACTTATTTTGTTGAAAATTCCTTGTTTATTCGTTTGAAAAAAAAAATTTTTAACTGAAAATTAAGGTATTCAATTTTTGTTTGAAAATTCATGTATTTTGTTAAAAATTCGTCTTTCTTGGTCGAAAATTAATCGTGGCGCAAAATTAATTTTGTTACAATTCATCTATTTGGTTGAAGGTTTACCCACTTATTGTTAAAAGTTTACTTTTTGGTTTAAAATTCATCATTTCAGTCGAAAATTAATCTCTTTAGTTGAAAGATGATCTTTTTTATTTGAAAATTTAAGTATTTTCTGGATAATTCGTTTTTTTGGTTGCAGATTAATATTTTTTTATTTGGAAATTTAACTTTCTGGTTAAAAATTCTTGTATCTTGATGAAAATTAGTCTTTCAATAGAATTAATCTTCTTGGTTGAAAAATAATCTTTTTTGTTAAACATTCAACTACTTTTTTGGAAATTAAACTACTTTGCTAAAAATTCGTTGTTTATTTCTTTGAAAATAAAATTTTTAACTTAAAATTTAACTATTCCATTTTTGGCCTAAAATTTATCTTTTTAGTTACAAGTTCAACTAGTAGGTTAAAAATCCACATTTTCAATTAAAAATTCTTTTTTGGTAGAAAATTAGTCTTTTTCGCGTAAAAGGTTTTTTCTTATAATTCAACTACATGGTTGAAAGTTGAACTGCTTCATTAAAAACTTATTGTTTTGGTTTAAGATTCATTATTTCAGTGGAAAATTCGTATCTTTGGTTGAAAATTGATCTTTTTTAGTTGAAAATTTAACCTTTTTGGTTGAAAATTCCACTAGTTTGTTGAAATTCGTCTTTTTCGTGGAAAATTAATATTCTTGGTTGAAAAATCATCTTTCTTGGTTCAAAATTCAACTACTTAGTTGAAAGTTGAACTACTTTCTTAAAAATTCATTTTTTTGTTTGTTTGAGATTCATCATTTTAGTTGAAAAATAATCTCTTTTGTTGCAAAATGAACTTCAAGGAATTTTTAATAGCCTTCGATAACTTGAAGGTATTCTAATGGCTTTTAAAGATCTTAGGGTATTGTAAAGTATTCCAAGAAATTATTAATAGATTTCAATAATTTTAAGGTATTTCAGAGGATTTTAAAGATTTAAAGGTATTTTTTAAAATTCCATAGAATTTGAAAGAGTATTAAAAAGTTCTAGGGGATTTCTAAAGATTTTAAAGGATTAGAAATATTTCAGGATATTGAAGAAGATTCCAAGGAATTTTGAATTGATTTCAATAATTTGATGGGATTTCCTAGGATTTTAAATATGTTAGGTTATTTTAAAATATTTTAAGGCATTTTTAACAGATTAAAAAAATTTTAAAAGATTTCCAAGGATTTTAAGGATATTAAGGGATTTGAAAAGCTCTCAAGGTGTTTACATTTTTTTTGTAGGATTTCAGGAAATATAAGATTTCATAGAATTTCACGGGATTTTATAACATTTTAATATATTTCAAAAAATGTATTCACAAAAAGTGAAGAATTTGATAGGATTTCAAAGATTTGAATTCTTCCAAATTCACTCAGTTCTATTTCATTTAATGGATTTAAAAAAAAATTTGCATTCATCTTAAATTCTTATAAACTTATCTTGATTTCTTAGGTATTTCATCAAATTCTTTTGAATTTTGTGTGAATGTTTTTTCTTGAGACCTAAAAAAAACTAATATTAACAGCTTTTGAATATTTGAGACATTAGGGCACTTTCTAAATCACTTCTAAGTCTCGGTTTGTGAACAATTCGCGATTCTCCTCTATTGACGGCAAATGAAAATAAACTGAAAATAAAATGAAAAGAAAACAATCCAAAATATGTAAATACATTTATAAACAATTGGTAAAATTCACTACATTATTAAAAAAAAATTTAAATAGAAAGAAAGATTTCTTGAAATAAAATTGAGGTAAAACTATGTAAACTCAATTTAAAGAAATCTCAAATTATTCATAAGCAAACCCTGCATATTGAAAAGAATCATGAGTTTAGTGTCTATTTAAAAATTTTAAATTAAGATTGAAAAGAATTCAATTTTATCATGAATAATTTTTGCAAAATAACAGGGAAAAGATTCATAATAAAAAAATAAAATTCCAAAGCAATCTCACTGTTCGGCTCATTATTATGTTATTTTTGTCTGTAATGAGCCGACAAGTGAGGTTGCTTTGAAAATTTATTTTTTTATTATGAATCTTTTCCCTGCTTATTTTGCAAAAATTATTCATGATAAAATGGAATTCTTTTCAATCTTAATTTAAAATACTATTTTTTCATTATGATGAAAATTTAACAAACGGCTGGTTCCCCTTATTATAATTTAAATTCTATTACCCTCAAATTATTTGATGAGGACCCTGGAGGGTTTAATCCGAAACCGCCCTCTTATTCGAAGAACAGACAGAATCACTTTATTGCCCAGCTTGTGGGCAGAACTGCTGGCATTGATCGTTAAACGAACAGATGACGGTTTTTTCCTATCGAAATTTCAAGACACTTTCTCTCAAACCGTCTTATTGAATCAGAGGGAATTTGAAATCCTTACCTTCATTTTATCCAAAATGTAACATTTTTATGTATCTATCCGATTTTATATTCATTGATTCAATTGATTTTTAAATATTAATAAAAAAAATCAATAAATAGGTGAGAGTGGTTCTAAGTCGGCACAGGAAGAGTTTTCATATAAAACAGAGTAAACAGGGTTTAATGGCGCTTTAATGTCTTTGGTCAGGTACCACGATCCTTTATCTACAATTCTATGTCGTTCGGAGCAGTGTGGAGTGATTTTTGCTATTTCTCCAAATGGTGGTCCTAAGCCGGCACTCCCTGGTCGTGAGTCAGCACATAATTTTTTTCCCTCGAATGCAAGGTAAAGGGCAGTTTATGTAAGTTTTAGGAGGAAGTAGAGAAATTTAAATCATTTACAATGAAAAAGCAGGTAGAATATTGTCAAACTTTATTTATAGGATGGACTCCTACCAGAGATAAGCAACATGCAGTCGAAACACAACCAAACTAAAAAAAAAACAAGAGACGAGTGACATGGAATTGAAACACAGGAAAATAAAATACCACACAAATAACAGCAAAAGCAACAAAAAAAGTGCCGACTCAGGATCTCTTGTTTGGTGCCGACTCAGGACCACTACGAATGTTTACAAATTTCGTACTATTACGCACACGAATCAAATCCGAATGAAAAATCGATGTTATCAGGCGAAAGCACACAGAAGACAGAAACTAACGCACTTAATCGATTGAACTTTTCAAAATATTTACACACCTGTAGCTGCTTCACAAAAATGTCATACGAAAAAATGGTTAAGCCGACACGCGTGCCATTTCTGAGAAACGCGAGGGTACCGGCTTAACCCACAGTGCCGACTTAGGACGACTCTCCTCTATTATTTATTTATTAAAAAGATAACAATGAAATCAATCTTTTTACCAAAGAAATTTTTTTTAAATGCTCACTGTATTAAAAAATATTTTGTAATTTTAAATTTAAACAATAATTTGAAAAGAAATACTAAATATTCAAAAAAATTCTTGGATAAAAATATTTAATTATTGTATTTTTCATTATTAAATATAATATTGTTTAGGAAATTATTTCGGAAATTTTATACTATAGGGAATTTTATAGTATCGGATATTTTCTAATGTGGCAATTTTCTATCGGGAATCTTTAAATTAGGTAATATCAGAAACTGCCGGGAATTTTATTATTCGAGAATTTTCCAATTCCGGATTTTTATATTTCGGCAGTTTTATAATTTTGGGTATTTTCTATTTCAAATATTCTTTTCCGGGAATTTTACAGTGTCGGAAATTTCATTTTTCGGAGTTTAAAATTTAATCTTTTTTATCAAAAAAAGTTTTAGGTTGATCAAAATATAAATATAAATTATTTAATGATTTTAAAAATTGAACTGTATAGTTCAAATATCAAAAATTGAAAAATAATTATTTTACAGGACGATTCAGAATCTGTTCAAAATTAAATAATTTACCGATTTTAACATTAAAAATTAAACTGTTTCAATTCAAAAGCCTTAGTCGTTAAACAATTTCAACGTCCGATTGAAACTTTATAAACTATTTTCAATTTTTAAATAATTTCAAGTTGATAGATTCATAATTAAACGCTTTTATTTAATTAAAAATCACACTAAAATATTGTTTCAGTCTAAAATATTCCATTTTTAATCCTTTCAAATTGTAACTTTTTTAGTAATTAAAATCATATTTTTGTAATACTCTGCAATGTTGGACTGTTTATTTAAAATGAGCAATCATAAATCAAATATTTAAACTTTGAAAATTAGAATTTTATTTCTAAGTAAATTTGTTGTTTATAATATAATTCATTTGGTAAAAATTCTAGTAAGCTTAGGAGATATTTATAAGTTTTAAAAAGATTCCAAAAAATTGTAAACAAAATATAGATTTTTGAAGATTTCAAAATAAAATCTCAAAACAACTTTTGGTGCATAAATAACAATTAAACAGTAATTAATTGATACAAAATTTAAGTTTAAGAGATATTCAGAAGTTTTGATAAGGTTCATAAATAATTAAAAACTGGAAAATATTTCAAAAAATTGAAAACAAAATGTATATTTTCAAGGTTTTCGAACAAAAAATTTATTATTATTTTAAGCATTTTGAAATGTTTCAAAAGAATAAAAAATTTTATTAGGATCCTTAGAAAAATTGAAAATTATTTTTTATTAAAAAAAAAATTATTTCAAGGGAATATTTAAAAAGATTTCAAAAGATTTTCAAAATTGTAAAAAAATAATCTGGAAACTTAAGGAAATTTTTTTAATATTGAAGAATTTATTAAATGTTTTAGAAAAAATTTGAATCATTCTAAAAGGGAAGATTTTTAAATAAAATTGTGAAGCTTTTTAAAGATTTGTATGGGTTTTCGAGACAATAAATAATTTTGCTTAAGATTCCCGGGAAAATTCAATGCGTTTTTTTAACCAATAATTTTAAGAGAATATTTATAAGTATTTCAAAAAATTGTAAACAAAATATAGATTTTTGAAGATTTCAAAATAAAATCTCAAAACAAATTTCGATGCATAAATAACAATTAAACAGTAATTATTTTAGACAAAATTAGAATTAGTTTAGGAGATATTCAGAAGTTTTGATAAGGTTCATAAATAATTTAAAACTGGAAAATATTTCAAAAATTGAAAACAAAATGTATATTTTTAAGGTTTTCGAAGAAAAAATGTATTATTATTTTAAGCATTTTGAAATGTTTCAAAAGAATAACAAATTTTATTAGGATCCTTAGGAAAAATTAAAATGATTTTTTATTTTTAAGATTCCTCGGAAAATTCGAAGCATTTTTTTAAACAATAATTTCAAGAGAATATTTTAAAATATTCCCAAACAAATTTTGATTTATAAATAACGATTGAGCAAGTATTAATTTGTAACGACTTAAAATTAAAATAATTTAACTTTTACTTCAAAAAGGATTCAGTTAAAAAATAGTCTATTCTTGCAATATTTAATTTTTATAACTTAAAATTGCTTATATTTTATAATGTTGAAAATCCACAAATTTGTTGATTCATTCTTCCATTTGGAGCATTGAAAATGATAGCGTGCAGTTATATTTTTTTTGATCTTTCAACTGTAAAATTTAGGGAATTTAAGATTTTTCATTATTGCAGTTTAACGGCATTTTATTTAAAATTGTTTAATTGAAAATTTATTATTTTGCTTTTGAATTAAAAACAATTCAAGCTTTAATTTTGAAAGTTTAAAATTCAGTAGAGTTCCACTTCGAGTGTTTCAATTTGCAGTTCAGTTTTTATAACTTAAGGCCATGTGATGAGTGAGTCACGTGGCCAGATTCCTACTTTACCGGCATTTTTTTTATTTCCTAACTTATTTTCACACGAAGCGCCACATCGAGTTGAAAATTTGGGATACTAAATAAGAAGCACTAAAAAGGTGGGTCTCGTCCTGCATTTTTATAATTATGAAAAAGCAACAAAAAAATTATTTACAAAAGAAACTTTTTTCATAATTATAAAAATTCAGGACGAGACCCACCTTTCTTAGTGCTTCTTATTTAGTATCCCAAATTTTCAACTCGATGTGGCGCTTCGTGTGAAAATAAGTTAGTAAATAAAAAAAGTGCCGGTAAGGTAGGAATCTGGTCACGTGACCCACTCATCACATGACCTTAAGGGGATTTATCAGCGTTATAAAAAGGAATTCCAGTTTCCGGCCGCACGGTTGAATATTTTGGTCTGATATTTTGCATACCTCATCTAAATATTGGTCTCTTTTCCTGTGAAGTCTCGGTTTTTTGAAAAAATGTTTATATTTGACGTTATAAACAAAAAGAAAAGAACAATAGAAAAAAAATGCAGTGACGCTCAGTACTAGCTGAGTGTGTATTTTCGAGGCCTGAGTCTCGACCCTCGTCAAAGCTACGAGGACACTACAAAGCGCGAGTGGAGACTCTGGAGCGCCTCGAATTACCCGAAACGAATCACCCTCCTTATTCTTATGAGATGCAGGCCGGTTCAAAAAACTGAAATTATGAAAGCATCGCGTGACTCAATTTTAATGAGCAGAAATAGTTTATTCATATAATTTCAAGAAAGTGAAAAAAAGATTCATAAAAATCGGTTAATATTTGCAGTAATAATAGAAATGTTGAAGTGCACACGATAGTATGCAAAGATACACCGCACTGTGGGAGGAAACGCATTTTTTTCGTTCAAAAGGTCTACAGCCTTCAATTTTGTCCCAATCCGCAATTATTATTTTTTAGAATTGAAGAGCACTAAATTTCCAAGAGCACCTTAGATAGAGATTGTTGCATTTTCATTTGTTTATTTATTATATGATTACTCGAAGTATGAGAAAATCGAGATTTTTCACAAAATCATTATTTACTCTTCAATAGCGGTTTGCATATAATGAAAATCATCTTAAATCGACGCAAGAGTACTCCCAGAATGCAAATAATTTGATTATTATCTGTTTTAATTGTTATAAAGAAACGAAATTAACAAATAGCCAAATATCGTCATTGTGGTTGAAAAAGATTTGTTCTTAGCTAAAAATGTTTGAACTTATTGTGAGAGTGATTGTTAGTCAGAATATCCATAAATTATTAACAATTAGAATTGTTATAAACAATTTTTTGCACAAATTTGGAATTTGTGGCTTTTTCAATTGCGGTTTTCCTTTTATGATCTGAATTGATGCAGATATTCTGAAAAATGGAATAAGTTCAATTATATTTGTGAAAATACAACAACTGTTGATTTTTAAACAAATGACACAAATAAATATAAAACTTTGGCACTTTGACCTGGAAAATAATTTTTTGTATCAAAAATGCTTTAAATTTTTGTGAGAGAGATTTGCAGTCACTATTTCTATATAAAATTAACAATAAGCAATTGTCATTATTTATTGTTATTATTTAAATTCTAATATCACGAAATTTTCATATATTTAAAAAATATTGTAATTTTTGTTGAAAAAAATGTTTTCTCATCTGGATTTAATTTAAATTATTATGAGAGTGATCTTCAGTAACAATTTTTATGAAACATTAACAATTATAATATTTATAAACCATTTTTGTGGAAAATGTTGGAATTATTGGTTTTTCAATTTCGGATTTTCCTTCATTATCTGAATTAATGCAGATATTCTTGAAAATAACATAGGTTCAATTATATTTGTTAAAATAGAACAATTGTTGATCTTGTAAGCAAATTAAATAAATACAAAGCTTTGGCACTTTTTTAAATACATAAAAATTTCGTGATATTTGAAATTAAATAATAACAATATATAATAACAATTGCTTATTGTTAAGTTTATATAGAAATATAGACTGCAAATCTCTCTAACAAAAATGTAAAGCAGTTATAGTGCAAAAAAATTATTTTCCAGACCAAAGTGCCGGCGCTTTATGTTTATTTATTTCATTTGTTTAGAAGATTAACAATTGTTGCATTTTAAGAAATATAATTGAACCCATGTTATTTTCAAGAATATCTGCATCAATTCAGATGATAAGAGGAAAACCGCAATAGAAAAAAACACAAATTCCAAATTTGTGCAAAAAATTGTTTATATAACAATTCTAATTCTTAATAATTTATGGATATTCTGACTAACAATCACTCTCACAATAATTTAAAGCATTTTTAGCTAAGAACAAATCTTTTTCAACCACAATTACGATATTTGGCTATTTGTTAATTTCATTTCTTTATAATAATTAAAACATACGATAATCAAATTATTTGCATTCTGGGAGTACTCTTGCGTCGATTTAGGATGATTTTCATTATATGCAAACCGCTATTGAAGAGTAAATAATGATTTTGTGAAAAATCTCGATTTTCTCATACTTCGAGTAATCATATAATAAATAAACAAATGAAAATGCAACAATCTCTATCTAAGGTGCTCTTGGAAATTTAGTGCTCTTCAATTCTAAAAAATAATAATTGCGGATTGGGACAAAATTGAAGGCTGTAGACCTTTTGAACGAAAAAAATGCGTTTCCTCCCACAGTGCGGTGTATCTTTGCATACTATCGTGTGCACTTCAACATTTCTATTATTACTGCAAATATTAACCGATTTTTATGAATCTTTTTTTCACTTTCTTGAAATTATATGAATAAACTATTTCTGCTCATTAAAATTGAGTCACGCGATGCTTTCATAATTTCAGTTTTTTGAACCGGCCTGCATCTCATAAGAATAAGGAGGGTGATTCGTTTCGGGTAATTCGAGGCGCTCCAGAGTCTCCACTCGCGCTACGGGGCGTCTTCCTCGTAGCTTTGACGAGGGTCGAGACTCAGGCCTCGAAAATACACACTCAGCTAGTACTGAGCGTCACTGCATTTTTTTTCTATTGTTCTTTTCTTTTTGTTTATAACGTCAAATATAAACATTTTTTCAAAAAACCGAGACTTCACAGGAAAAGAGACCAATATTTAGATGAGGTATGCAAAATATCAGACCAAAATATTCAACCGTGCGGCCGGAAACTGGAATTCCTTTTTATAACGCTGATAAATCCCCTTAAGACCGTTCCATAGCTGAAGCGGTTCGTGTCGGTGCTAAGTTTCTAGAATGTTCTCAAAGGGTCCCGATGTCGTCACAAAATAATATTGCGCAATTGTGAGAGACGAATTTGCTTAAACATCTTCAAGGTTACTTATTATCTCAATTAAGCATTTCGCGTAAACACTTTCACGACTATATTTTGATTTGTCCTTGCATTTGCTACTGCCTCATATAGCTATGAGAAAAATAAGAAAGGAATAAATCATCCCTGTTTTTCTCATAACTATATGACGCAATAGCAAATCCAAGGACAAATCAAAATGTAACCTTGAAAGTGTTTACGCGAAATGCTTAATTGAGATAATAAATAACCTTGAAGTTGTTTACGCAAATTTGTCTCTCACGATTGCGAAATATTATTTTGTGACGTCATCAGGAATCTTCGAGAATATTCTAGAAACTTAGCACGGGCACGAACCACTTCATCTGTAGAACGGTCTCGAAGTCGGTAAGGTAGGAATCTTAATATAGAAACCCCCTGCCTATCTACTAACCTTGAAACGGAAAATTCTTTCTTGTGGTAAGAAAGTTATTCATTTCAAGCAGTATAGGAGATAAATAAACAAAATTTTCTGTAACATTAATTTAAGTTTCTTACATAATTTTGACCTAAGACTATGACTTGAAATGGAGGTTTGACACTATTGTGATGATTAAAAAAGTGTAGAAGTCAGAATGAAGTTGACCTGGAAAATGAAACAAGCTTGACCTGGAAAAACCTGGAAATGACCTGGAATTTGAAATCGCCTCATGAATCGCCACCCTGTATGAGCCGTATCACATGTTGGTAAAGAGAAGGAGAAAATATGAAATCCTAGAGAAAGTGGAATTCCATTAGATCGAAGAGTGCAATAATTATTTTTTTCAAACCATCCTCCCTGGCGCTAAAGCGAGCGCGCTAAGTGCTGGGCGTTTTGATGGCACACCGACGCCCAAATCGTCGTAGAATCGCAGTTTATTGTTAAAAGCATCATAAAGATCCCGGGACGTCATTACATTCCCTGCTGGGAGTATATCGTCTCGATATAAACGCTATTCGAATTACAGCTCCTTACCCTGGACCGATAACGTTTCCCATCTCAAACACTTCACTTTCGGTTCTTTCCTAAAATCCTAGATATAATTCCTAATATTCTCTATAAAAAATATACATAATATACTGATACCAGTAATTTCCAACGAAAGATTCTTCAAAATGTAATGGGTTTTGTTCAATATGGCTTTTAAAGTCAAGGCGAATTTTAAGGTGCTTCAAACTAGTCGATTTTTAGAATAATACAAAATGCGGCTGCAAGGATGAATTGTTTGATGTAATATTTTTACCACTAAATCTGAAGGCTTGTACATGGGTATGAATAGAGCCCTTTTTTCGAAAAATGGTCTTGTTGTTGTTTTTTTGTTGTTGTTAATTGAAGCGCACTTTGGAACGGTGAGCGCCTGTGGCGTTGCCGTTTTCAGGCGCAGAAAATTAAGCATATTTTCAATTAACAAAAAAAAAACAACAAGACCATTTTTCGAAGAAAGGGCTCTAGTCATGCATTGCACATGTATAAGCCTTTAGATTATGTGGTAAAAATATCGCATCAAATTATTCATTCTTGTAGCCGTATTTTGTATTATTCTAAAAACCGACTCGTTTGAAGCACCTTAATAGGTCACTATTTCTTTACTTTTCCTTAAAAAATATTTTTGAACATCTTTGATGATTGACAAAGAATGGTTTCAATGGTTGATTGATTGTGGGTCATCCAAAAATAATGTTAGGCGGTTGGCAAAATCTGACTGTTTCTTATGAATTAACAAAGTAATTCAACTTTCAACCAAGTAGTTGAATTTTCATCCAAAAAAGATGAATCGTGAATTTCTTAACAAAAAATATAATAGATATTTTTACCAAGAAAATATTCTCAGTTTGAATCAAAAATAGTGGAATTGGACCAAAAAAGACGAATTTTCAACAAAATTGTTGAATCTTTAACCAAAGGAGATTAATTTACAACCAGTTTTATATTTGTCCAAAAAAGATGAAATTTCTTCCCAACCATACGCATTTTTAAACTAAAAATATGAATTTTCAACAAAGCAGTTCAGTTTTCAGCCAAAAAGAATTACTTTTTTTCAAATTTTTTAATTTTCAACCAAATAGTACAATTTTATACTAAAGTAGTTCAACTTTTACCCAAGTATGTAGTTTCATTTTTAATTTGAAAAATTCAATAAAAAATTGTTAATAGTAATAATAATAATTAATAGTTGATAGTTAACACAAAAAAAAGAATTTTCAACAAAATACCTGAATCGTCAACTAAAGGAGTTTAATTTTTATCCATGCAGTTGAATTTTTTACCAAGAAGATTTATTTTCTACCAGAAAAGACGAATTTTCAACAAAATACATAAATTTATAAACAAATAGTGGAATTTTCTACTAGAAAAGACGAATTTTCAATAAAATTAATAAATTTCTAACCAAATAGTTGAATTTTACACCAAATTATTGAATTTTCAAGCCGAAAAGACGAATTTTCTACAAAACAGTTAAATTTACAACCAGTCAGTTGAACTTTCAACAAAATAGTTAAATTTTCAGTCAAAAAATTAATTTTTAACAAACAAAAAAAACGAATTTGAACCAAAGTTGTGAATCTTTAACCAAAGAAGTGAATTTTTAAAAAAGTAATTCAACTTTCAACCAAGGAGTGGAATTTATTACCTAAAAAGTTAAATTTTTATCAAAACAGTTGAATTTTCCACCAAGAAGTATGACCTTTTAACAAAACTGTTGAATTTTCAACAAAACAATTCGATTTTAAACTAAATAATAAAATTTAAAAAAAAAGAAGAGTTCTTAACGAAAAATTTAATATTAGACTTTTCAACCTAAAATAATTCAACTAGTTGGATTTTCAACCCGAAAATGTGAATTTTTAACAAAAAATTAATTTTTCTTTTTAAACAGATCAAGTTTTAACCAGAGAGTTGTATTTTTAACTCAAAAATATAAAATTTCTCCAGAAAGAGATACATTTTTAAAACAAAAAGATGAATCGTCAAAAAAACATTTGAATTTTTTAATAAAAAAAATTTAGTCAAGAAAAACTTTTTTTCAATCAAATTGTTGAATTTTATGCCAAAAAGACGAATTTTCAATAAAAATAAAATAAAACTGTTAAATTTTCAACAAAACAATTCGATTTTTAACCAAATAATAAATTTTTTTAATAAAAGAGATAAATTCTTAAAGGAAGATGGAATGACTTTACAACGAAAATTACCGAAAATTTTCATAAATTTATGGAAATTTTTAAAATTGAATTTTAGGTGATTTATGGTAAGTTACCATATTTACCTCTGAAATTACCATAAATGACCGAAAATTTCCGGAAATTTATAGAAATGTTTGAAAATGAGTTTTGGGTAATTTATGGTAAGTTACCATATAGACAGGTGAAAGTACCATAAATGACCGGAAATTTGTTCAAATTTCCGGAAATTTATGAAAATTTAAGAAAATAAATTTTGGGTAATTTATGGTAAGTTACCATATTTACCGATAAAATTACCATAAATGACCGAAAATTTTCATCAATTTCCGGAAATTGTTAAAAAGGCATTCTGGGTAATTTATAGTTAGTTAACATATTTACCTGTAAAATTGCCATGAATGACCGAAAATTTACATAAATTTCCGAAAATTTATAAACATGTCTAAATTGAATTTTGGACAATTTATGGTAAGTTACCATAAATCACCTCTAAAATTACCGTAAATTACCAAACATTTCCGGCAATTTTTTCATTGAAATTTTGATAATTTGGAATAAGTAACATACAATTCATGCTTCTTCACCGAAAATCTAATATGGACTGAAATCATGACTGTATTTCGAGAAATGTCTGAAATCATTCGTTTGTTATAAAAAATATAATAATAATGTAATATAATATACTATTACATTCAAGTGGACAAATGAGAAAAAGGGGAAAGACTGTGAAGCAAAAATAACATTTCAAATAAACATTTAAGTTAATTTTTAATACTTGAAAAATTTTATGACACTACTTTTAATGTATAAAATCCCTGAAAATAAAACAAGAATTCAACGATCAAATTTGAAAAAAAAAACCACAAAATGCTCCTATTGCAATTCCTAAAAACAAAAAAAATGTATTTCTTTGCACAAAAATAAAAAAGAGGAAAGAAAAATGAGACTATTTTAAAATTAAATTTAATGAAAAAAATAATAATATAATAGTAAATAAAATATTCAAATTTTTATAATGACACTATTTTTACACTATTTTTTTAATTTTTGACACTATTTTTGATCTCTGAAGTGAGTCCGAGGCCTATTATATTTTTAAAATTCTTGATACACTTCCTTTTTATTTAATTAATTTTTTTATTCAAATAATTTCTTTCTTTTGGCTTGCACAACCATTTTTTCCAATATACAATTCCGTGGGAAGGACAGGAGGTCAGTTTTATTTTAGAAGTGATATGTGTCGGTCTGTGCCAATAAATAACCGTCGGTCTTTCGACTCGCGGCTTATTGGTAAAAAGACCGCTGAAACGGCTCTTCGGTAAGAGTGACACAGGAAATAGGGGTGAGTACTTTGACAACAGGGACGTAACAATTATAAAATAAAGGGGTCTTGAAAATAATTTAAGATCCCAGGCCTCACAGTCATTCCCCTATTCCCCTTTTTTCAAAAAATTCCCCTTTAACCCCTTTTTTTGAGAAACTTCCCCTTTTCCCCTTGTTTTCAATATATTTCCTCTATTCTTCCATACTTCAATACTTTCTTAACGATCACTCCAGAAAATACTAGATACCCTAGAGTACCTAGCCAAATCCCGATTTTCGGATTTTCTAAAACTTTAGCTGATAGACAGGGGGTCTCTATATGAATATCCATACCTTACCGACCTCGAGACCGTTCTACAGATTAAGTAGTTCGTGTCCGTGCTAAGTTTCTAGAATATTCTCGAAGATTCCTGATGACGTCACAAAATAATATTGCGCAATTGTGAGAGACAAATTTGCGTAAAAAACTTCAAGGTTATTTATTAATTTATTATCTCAATTAAGCATTTCGCGTAAACACTTTCAAGGTTACATTTTGATTTGTCCTTGCATTTACTGCTGCGTCATATAGTTATGAGAAAAACGAGGATGATTTATTACTTTATTATTTTTCTCATAAATATACGACGCAGTAGAAAAGACAAAGACAAATCAAAATATAACCTCAAAAGTCTTTACGCGAAATGCTTAATTGTGATAATAAATGGCCTTGAAATTGTTTACGCAAATTCGACTATCACAATTGCGCAATATTTTGTGACGTCATCGGAACCCTTCGAGAAGATTCTAGAAACTTGGCATGGACACGAACTACTTCAGCTGTAGACTTGTCATGAAGTCGGTAAGGTAGGAATCTTAATATAGAAACCCCCCTGCCTATCTACTAACCATGAAGAGGAAAATTCTTTCTTGTGGTAAGAAAGTTATTCAGTATCTTTTCAGATTAAAAAATATATATATTTAGAGGTTGCTACATTTGTTTTTATTTCCCTTTATGGGACTTTTATATTAAAAAATGATTGGAAGTTGAAAAGAAATGATTTTTATAAATGTTTTTTGATTGTGATTAAAAAAAATCAAATAAAAAATATGAAAGAAAAAAAGGAGGAAGGGGATTTGGATGTTGCCTTATTTTTCTTTCCTCTTTTTTTTATTTTATTATTTTCATTTACATGGAGATATTTGAGAATGTGTTGTCCAAATTTGATCGTTGGATTCTTGTTTTTTTTTAACTAACAGGAATTTTGTAAGTAAATTTTAATGCTAGATGTTCAAGAAGAATTTGAATTTTGATTTTTTTCTGAATTTAATTTCTTAAAATTTTAATTTCTCGTTAAAATTTAATTATTATTATTATTTATATATATATATATTTTTATTATTATTATTCTGATTGGTGTTTGAATATATGAATATGCGTTGCTTGTCAATTTTTTTTCATTTTTATCTCTTTTTTCGAAATTTGAGCGATGTTGTTGATTTTGAAAATAAAGGTTTCTGTACTAAAAATCTTTAGTTGAATGGGGGTTTATTGTACAGAAAATTATTGTTAATTAAGAGATAACTATTTCCCATAAGTTTCAGTTTAAAAAAAAAATTGTAAGGGCTAAACTTGACACCCAAAACTAAAATTTATCATCCAATTCATGCTTTGTGGATTTTGAACATCCCTTATAGATTTTTTCTCACACCAAAAATTTTGAAGAAATGTTACATCTTTGTCAAGAAGCAAAAACTTCAGTTTTTTCATTTCATTAATTTTTTTTAATTAAATTTTTTTTTTAATAATTTAATATAATTTTTTATTTCCCTATTTAAAAAAAATCCACTTTTCCCATATTTTGAGACAATTTAGCGCTGTGAAGCCTGATATCCTCAGAGTCTTTGACTCAATTTAAAAAAAAAAGTAATAAAAAGAATAAAAATAAATAAAAAGAGATGAATTGTCAACCAAAAATTCCAATCAAAATTTCCATCAAAAAAATCAATTTCTACCAAAAAGATGTATTTTATACCAAAGATGAATTTTCAATCCAAAAGGGCGAATTTTCTACTAAACAGTTTAATTTTCTACCAAGAGATAAATTTTCAAACAAAAAATTATAATTTTCACCAAAGGGTTGAATTTTCAATCAAGAATGATTTTTCAGTCTTGAAAGAAAAAACAATTCAAGCACACTGTTGAATTTTCAAGCGAAAAGACGAATTTTCTACAAAACCCTCGAATTTTCAACAAAAAAAATTTAATTTAATGTATTTTATTTTTTTGAAATACAAAGAATAATGTATACAAATTGAATACAAAATACGACAAATAAGTAGAATAAGTAAAATATTGTGCTAAATATATTCTAATACCCATATGAACAATTTCATCTTTATTCTTAATTTGGTTTAGGCTTCTCGGCGTGCTTTTCAGTTGGTTTGGCTGCTGGTTTTTCAGTTGGTTTGGCTGCTGGTTTTTTAGTTGGTTTGGCTTCTTTACCAGATTCAATGCTGCCTAAAAAATTAATTCAGAAATTGAATTTATTTACATAAATACTTTTTTTTTTTAATACTTGAAACTAAGTTTTTTTAAAACAAAGTTTCGGTTAGACTGGTTTAATATGATAGAAATCTTTTTGGAGGCTTAATACCAGTATTTTTGATGTTAGATTCAACAGAGGTGTCTGTTATAGAATCATTGATAAGTAGATATATATATATATATATATATATATATTTATATATATATATATATATATATATATACCATTAAACCATTTCCCTTTCAGGGTAGGCGTGACACTACCCGATTCGGGTAGTGTTTCTAGGTTTTTCTTGTAGTTATAAATAACTACAAGTGTGGGCTCACCACACCCACGATGTGCCAACAGCACTCATGTCAGTATTCTTGAATGGTCACCCATCCAAGTACTAACCGCGTCCAACGCTGCTTAACTTCAGTGATCTGACGAGAACTGGGTTTTTCAGCGTGGTATGGCCGTTTGCCATAAGATAATAAGATAATAAGATAATCTAAGATAATCGCCATAAGATAATCTACTATATCAAAATTAATTTTTATTATGCGAAATTAAATTAAAACGCGAGAAATTAAGTTCTAAAAAATGCACTGCGAATTGGCTTTGAACCAGCAACCAACTCATTATATGTGAGGTGCTCTACCAATTGAGCTATCGCAGTTCACCAGTGAAAATTTCCGAACTTGTATTTCCTTAATTTCGATCGAAATTATTATTTTAGAGATGTTATTATTTTAAGGCCAGTTATTAATTTAATATTTGAAACTAAGTTTTTTTTTCTAAACAAAGTTTCTTAATATGATAGAAATCTTTTTGGAGGCCCAATACCAGTATTTTTGATGTTAGATTCAACTGAGGTGTCTGTTATAGAATCGTTGATAAGTAGATAATCTACTATATCAAAGTTAATTTTTATTATGAGAAATTAAATTAAAACGCGAGAAATTAAGTTCTAAAAAATTTACTGCGAACTGGATTTGAACCAGCAACCAACTCATTACATGTGAGGTGCTCTACCAATTGAGCTATCGCAGTTCACCAGTGAAAATTTCAGAACTTGTATTTCCTTAATTTCGAACGAAATTATTATTTTAGAGATGTTATTATTTTAATGCCAGTTATGAATTTAATATTTGAAACTAAGTTTTTTTTTTTTAACAAAATTTCGGTTAGACTGGTTTAATATAATAGAAATCTTTTTGGAGGCCTAATACCATTATTTTTTATGTTAGATTCAACTGAGGTGTCTGTTATAGAATCGTTGATAAGTAGATAATCTACTATATCAAAGTTAATTTTTATAATGCGAAATTAAATTAAAGCTCGAGTAATTAAGTTCTAAAAAATTCACTGCGAACTGGATTTGAACCAGCAACCAACTCATTACATGTGAGGTGCTCTACCAATTGAGCTATCGCAGTTCACCAGTGAAAATTTCCGAACTTGTATTTCCTTAATTTCGATCGAAATTATTATTTTAGAGATGTTATTATTTTAAGGCCAGTTATTAATTTAATATTTGAAACTAAGTTTTTTTAAAACAAAGTTTCGGTTAGACTGGTTTAATATGATAGAAATCTTTTTGGAGGCCTAATACCAGTATTTTTGATGTTAGATTCAACAGATGTGTCTGTTATAGAATCGTTGATAAGTAGATAATCTACTATATCAAAATTAATTTATATTATTCGAAATTAAATTAAAACGCGAGAAATTAAGTTCTAAAAAATTCACTGCGAACTGGATTTGAACCAGCAACCAACTCATAACATGTGAGGTGCTCTACCAATTGAATTTTTTAGAACTTAATTTCTCCCGGTTTAATTTAATTTCGCATAATAAAAATTAATTTTGATATAGTAGATTATCTACTTATCAACGATTCTATAACAGACACCTCTGTTAAATCTAACATCAAAAATAATGGTATTAGGCCTCCATAAAGATTTCTATCATCCTAAACCAGTCTAACCGAAACTTTGTTTAAAAAAAAAACTTAGTTTCAAATATTAAATTACTAACTGGCCTTAAAATAATAAAATCTCTAAAATAATAATTTCGATCGAAATTAAGGCAATACAAGTTCTGAAATTTTCACTGGTGAACTGCGATAGCTCAATTGGTAGAGCACCTCTCATGTAATGAGTTGGTTGCTGGTTCAAATCCAGTTCGCAGTGAATTTTTTAGAACTTGATTTCTCGCGTTTTAATTTAATTTGGCATAATAAAAATTAATTTTGATATAGTAGATCATCTACTTATCAAAGATTCTATAACAGAGACCTTTGTTGAATCTAACATCAAAAATACTGGTATTAGGCCTCCAAAAAGATTTGTATCATAAATACTTTTTATTTTACAATTTAATGCAATCATTAACAATAAATTCTTGATAATTAAAAGAAGAAAAATGTTTGTTACATTTTTTCTAAGAATGTTATTATTTATCAATTTTATTGTTCTTGAGAGTCTGAGAAGACTTAAAAAAAGTGAATTGAAGTCTTTGAAGGATTTGATTGAAAAATATTTGCTTTTCGAGTTATACTATAAAGGAAGATTCTTACGGCATTTAGAAGTTTTCAAGTCACATTTCCCAGGTTTACAGTGCCCATCATTCTTGCAGGGTTTCCCATATCCTTTAGTGGGTGTTTCTCTTTTTCGTCGATTTCCTGATGGGATGTGGATTTCTATTATTCCACCTTCTGAAGATTCCTGCAAAAAAAATTTTATTTGATTCTTTTATTGGCAATAATTTGTTTTTGAAGCTTTAAGAAAGAAACACAAGTTTTTTCAGTCTTCTGATATCACGTGGTTCTTTTTTAAAGAGTTTGATTTTATGTTTTTGGATTTTCACTGCTTTTTTGTTAAATTAATTTTGAAAATGAATTTAAATATATTTACATTTTTGAGGGATCAATTTTGCATGGTTCCTTTTCAAAGCAATGTGAAATTGTTCAATTTTAAATTATTTAATTTTTAAATTCGAATTTAAAACCCCTTTTGGTTCAAAATTCTACTATGTGGTTAAAAATGTAATTATCTTGCTGAAAATTGAACTATTTTGTTGAAAATTTGTTTCCTTTTGTTGAAAATAAATTTCATTAACTGAAAATTTACCTCTTCCATGTTTGGATGAATATTGATAGTGTTTAGTTAAAAATTCAACTATTCGGTTAAAAATTCAATTTTTTACTAGAAAATTAATCTTATTGATTCAAAAATCAACTAAAAAGTTGTTTGAAAGTAGAAGTGCTTTGTTAAAAATTCACTTTTTGATCGAAGATTGAAATATTTTGTTGAAAATTCTTTGTTTTTGCTTGAAAATTAATTTTTTTGACTGAAAACTTAAATATTCCATTTTTAGTTTAAAATTGATCGTTTTTAGTTACGTATTCAACTATTTAGTTGAAAATTTATATTTTCGGCTGGAAAATCTAATTTTCAACTGTTTTGGTAAACATTCGTCTATTTGGGTTGAAAATTCAAGTATTTAGTTGAAAATTCATGTATTTTGCTGAAAATTCGATTTTTTTGGTTGTAAATTAATTTTATCGGTTGAAAATTCAACAACTTCGTTGAAAGTTAAAGTGCTCTGTTAAACATTAATTTTTGGTCGAAGATTGAACTATTTTGTTGCAATTTTTTTTCTTGGAAATTAATTTTTTGGACTGAAAATTAAAATATTTTGTTTTTGGTTAGGTGATCATTTTTAGTAGCAAATTTAACTATTTATTCTGAAATTCATATTTTCGGGTTGAAAATCCTTTTATTTTTATAGAAGATTCAACTGTTTTAGATTTAAAATTAAAATCTTTTTTTATCATTGATATTTTTCAGTTGAAAATTTATCTATTATGATGAGAATTCAATTATTCTGTTGAAAATCAAACTATTTTGTTGAAAATTCAACTGTTTTGTTGAAAAGTCATCTTTTTTGTTTGAGATTTCGACAATTTTGTTGAAAATTCACCTTTTTGGGCTTAAAATTCAACTTTCTTGTAGAAAATTCTTTTTTTATGCTTGAAAATTTACCTGCCTTAATGAAAAATTGGTCTTTTTGTGTAGAAAATTTAATTGTTTAGTTGTAAATTAACTTGTTGGTTGAAAATTTAACTGTTGTGTTGATATTTTTTTCATTCAGAATTCTTTTTTATTTATTGAAAATTAAACTACTTGATTGGGACTTCCGGTTCGACGTGGATACAAGGTGGATGTGTGCAAGGTGCCAGTGTGAGTTTTGGAGGTTTTAATCCGGAAAAAGTGAGAAGAAAGGTGAAAGGAAGTGTTGAGAAGGTGTAGCAAGGTGACTGGGCTCAGTGGGAGTGAGTGTGTGAAGGGAGAAGGACTAGTGGATTAAAAAAGTGAAGGAGAAAAAAGTGGCACGCCGAGAGAGTGAGGTTAGGGTCGGACCGGAAGGACGCTGAAAAGAGGAAAGCAGTGCTAGCGCTAGTGACACCTGGTGGAGAATGGAGTAAGTGAAGAAAGGAGTTTGACTCGAGCAGTGGAGACGAAAGCGTTTGAAAGATCAGCTGGGCTGCGTGAGAGTAGAACGAAGAGAAAGAGTGTGACAGAAGAAGTGCTAGCACACGAAAAAAGCGAGATGGGAGATGAAAAGAAGGAGAAGAAGCAGAAGAGGGAAAAGGAGGCAGCGAGAAAAGAGGCGTGGAAACATGCGGTGGACATGCTGGAAGTGCGGCAGGACAAATTCATCACGGACCTGAAACTGGAATGGGAGATAGAAAGAGCACACATGAGAGGTGAAAGGGAGATAGACAGGAGAAATTTTGAGGGAACACTCAATAATTTGGTGGAAAAACTCGAACGGCTTAGCGCAAGGATGGAGAGACTGCAGGAAGGAAAGGAAGAGAGGGAAACGAAAGAGATTGGATGCCAGACGGAGGAGGAAGAGAGAACGTGGAGGGAGATGCCGAAGAAGCTAACGCAAGAAGAGTGGGAGAGAGAAAAGGAAGAGAGAACGCAGAGGAAGAGAAATCTCAGAGTGCTAGGAGTAAGCAAGGAAGACAACGAGGTGACGAACGTGGTAGGGGTCTTGGCCGCGCACACGAAGGTGGTGGCGAAAGTGGAGAGTTCGAAGAAAATAGACAGTGGGATGCTCCTTACTTTAAAGACGTGGGAAAACAAAAGGGACCTGCTCAACGTTAAGGGCAGACTGAGAGGTACAGGATTCTGGATGGAGGAAGATCTGACGGAAAGGGAAGAGGTGGTACAAGAATGGCTGAGGAGGGAGAAGCGGAGAATGGAATTGGCAGGGAACGAAGTTGAGCTTAGGTTCATGAGAGCGAAAGTAGGAGAGACGATCTGGCATTGGAACGAGATGGAAGGAGAGATGATGGTAGCAGGAACGGTGACAATGGCTAAGAAGAAGGACGATGAGCAGGAAACGAAGAAGAAGAATACGGAGGAGCATGGTGGGGGGGGGCCTAAAGAATATGTGCGGGAGTGAAAAGCAAAGTAAATGGGTCAAGGTGTATGTGGGGTGAGAAAAGGGGGTGCTGGGGCACTAGGAGTGAGACGGGAATGCAAATGGAATGTAAAGAATGAAAGTGTTCCTCTGTATTTGTGATGTGTTAAACAGGACAAAAATAAGAAAGGTATAGTAGAATAAGTTGGTTGTAAAATGAGGCTTAAGAGTTAGAGTTGGGTAAAAGGGTGCTAGGGCACTATGTTTAGAGAGTTAGAGAGAAGGAGAAGGGTTCAGAGAGAGGGAGAACAGAGATAGGGCTTCCGTTTCGACTTGCCATTTAATGTAAGTAGGGTTAAGTTAGGCTAATAACTTTGAATGTAAGGAGAGGAGGTAATTTTGTAAAGATGTGTTTTTAAGACTCTCAAACCCGTAAAAGGGAGAGAGTATAATAAACTACTTGAAACTACTTGATTGAAATTTTTTTTTTTTTTTTTGAAAATTCTATGGTTATGTTTAGACTTTAATTAATTTGTTGAAAATTTACCCTTTAGGGTTTAAAATTCAGCTGTTTTGTGGAAACTTCGTTTTTTTGGCTTGAAAATTCAACTACTTTTGATCAAAATTTGTTTTTTTTTTAGTTAGAAAATTTTCTTATTTTTGTAGAACATTTAATTGTTTGGTTAAAAATAAACTTTTTGGTTAAAGATTCAACTGTTTTGTTGAAAATTCTTCCCTTTTACTTGAAAGGTCAAATTATTGATTGTAGATTCAACTGTTTGGTTGATAATTAATTTTTTGTTATTAAAAAATTTAACTATTCTGTTGAGAATTCATGTTTTAAGGTTTAAAATTCAACTGTTTTCGTAGAAAATAATTTTTTTAGCATTAAAAATTCATCTGTTTTTTTTCTTCAAATTAGCCTTTTTGCCTCGAAAAGTCTATTGTTTTGGTATAGAATTCAATTATTTGGTTGAAAATTAACCTTTTGGTTGAAAATGCAACTGTTTCGTTGAAAATTTGTAGGTTTTGGTTGAATTCAACTGTTTTTAATTCAAACTAAAATCTTTTTTTATGGTGATACCAAATATTTGGTTGAAAATTCAACTATTTGGTTAAAAATTCCACTATTTTGTTGAAAATTCGTCTCTTTTGCTTGAAAATTCAATTGTTTGGTTTTAAATTCACCTATTTGGTTAATAGTAATTTTTTGTTAAAAATTCAACTCTTTTGTTGAAAATTCATCTTTTTGAGTTTAAAATTAAACTGCTTTTTCAAAAATTAGCCTTTTTGGGTAGAAAATTCTATTATTTTGTAGAAAATTCAACCAATTAGTTGAAAATTAACGTTTTGGTTGAAAATGCAACTGTTTTGTTAAAAGTTAATCTTTTTTAGTTAAATTCAACTATTTCTGATTTAAAATAAAAATCTTTTGTGGTGGAAATATCAACCATTACATTTTTCGTTACGAATTCATCTTTTTTACTAAAAAATTTAAATACTTGGTGGGAAATTGATCTTTTTTAGTTAAAAATTCAACAATTATCTTGAAAATTTAATTATTCTGTTGAAAATTGAACTATTTTGTTGAAAATTCAAATATTTGATTAAAAATTCGTCCCTTTTGTTGAAAATTTGTCTCTTCTACTTGAAATCTTAACTATTTGATGTGTAAATTCAACTGTTTGATAATTAATTTTTGTTGTTGAAAATTTTACTATTTGGTTGAAAATTCAACACTTTTTTTGAAAATGCATCTCTTTTGGTAGAAAATTAAACTTTTTCGGTTGAGAATTCAATTATCTTGTTGAAAATGCAATATATTTTCACTTGAAATCTTATCCGTTTAATATTGAATTTAAAGTTGCAACTATACTTCAATTAGATTTGAAAGAATTTATTTTCCTATTATGCCCCTATTTTCATGAAAAATCACCCTATTTTCCCTGTTTTTATACCATTTTGGGCTCTAAAGTCTGTTATCAATTGATGTTTTTGCAATTTGAAAAGTAAATTAGAATAATAAGTAAATTAGAATATCGATCTAAGGTAGCTCGTCAAATAACAGAAATTCTTAACGTCTTTTCAGACTAGATGGAGTTTCAATTTTTAAATTAAAATTTTCATTTTCTGAAAAAAGATCTTTCTCCTTCGCTTCGCTGGGAATCGAACCACAGATCTTCCGATTGCCGGTCGGGTGCTCTTACCACTAAGCTACTAGAGAGATCGAAGGCAGAAACTTTTTTCAGATATACGCTTTTCTAGCAAGGTGTCATGTTTGAATACAAGTTGAATTAGAAGGAATCTGTATTATCATCGGAGTTGGTAACGATCGATCATGTGTAGATATCTTTTAAAAAATTTTAATTCAAACTCCATGTAGTCTGAAAAGACGATTCAAACATGACACTTTGCTATGAAAAGCGTATATCTGAAAAAAGTATCTGCCTTCGATCTCTCTAGTAGCTTAGTGGTAAGAGCAGACCGGCAATCGGAAACCTGTGGTTCGATTCCCAGCGGAGCGAAGAAGAAAGATCTTTTTTCAGAAAATGAAAATTTTAATTTGAACTTCCTGAAATCCTGAAATTCCAATACTCAAAATTTCTGAAGCTTTTACATTAAATATTGAATTTTTGCATTAAAAATTGGTTTATTCTCACCTGGTCTTCTGGGTCGTCCAGACGAATAACCTGGACGTTCTCGTCGGCCTACATCGGAATGTCCAAGAGTGATTAGTATGAATTGTTTATGCTGAATGATTTTTCGAACGATGTGATTGGCTGGCAGAGCCAGGTTGAAAAATCGTACCTTTTTACCGTCGACGAAGCAGGTAGCTGAGGAAGTTGCGACTGTGCAGACGACCCCTACAAATAGAGACAGAAAAAGACGATTCATCCTGCTGCTGTTCTTGATAGACTGACACCCTGTCCACAAAACAGACATTTTTATACCTGCCTTATCTAAATAGACCAGAAGCAGTAAGGAAGCTCTTATTCCCTTATCGTAATTGCAATCGCTTTTACGTTTCACAATTTCGAAACTTGTGGCAGAATTAATTCTCACGGAGCCCCGGATTTTACGATTTTGTGTCTGTTATGGGTAAATACGAAAAGAGTTTACTATTTTTTTAACAGGCATTATCTTTTTTCATTAGAAAAATAATAAGCAAAGATAAGTAACATTTGGAAATTCCGGATATTGAATTCAATATGAAATTTTTTAAATTCTTGAGATTTCTAGTCGAAATATATTGCATTTGCAACCAAATTAGTTGAATTTTCAACCAAAAAAGATTTTCTATCAAAAGAGGTGAATTTTAAATAATTTTTTTTCTGAAAAAAGATCTCCTTTCGCTCCACTGGGAATCGAACCACAGAACTACTGATTCCCGGTCAGGTGCTTTCCCATTAAGCTACTAGAGAGATTGAGAGAAGACACTTTTTTAGAAATACGCGCATTATTTTGCTAGATGGTACAAATCAATTTTTTCAAGGAATCTGTATTATCATTAGAGACTAACAGAGAATATTTAACGTCTTTTCAGACTAGATGGAGCTATGAAAGAAAAATGTATACCATTAAGCCATTTCCCTTTCAGGGTAGGCGTGACACTACCCGATTCGGGTAGTGTTTCTAGGTGGATAGTTTTCTTTTAGTTATAAATAACTACTAATTTGGGCTCACCACACCCATAATATGCCAACAGCACACAGTATTCTCGAATGGTCACCCATCCAAGTACTAACCGCGCCCAACGCTGCTTAACTTCAGTGATCTGACGAGAACTGGTTTTTTCAGCGTGGCATGGCCGTTGATTGATTTTAAATAATTTTTTTTCTGAAAAAAGATCTTTCGCTCCACTGGTGCTTTCCCATTAAGCTACTAGAGAGATCGAGAGGAATTTTTTTTCAGAAATACACGCATTACTTTGCTAGATGGTACAAATCAAATTTTTCAAGGAATCTGTATTATCATTAGCGAATAGCATTAAATATTTCACGTCTTTTCAGACTAGATGGAGCTACGAAAGACAAATTATTTTAAATAATTTTTTTCTGAAAAAAGATCTTCTCCTTCCGCTCCGTTTGGAGTCGAACCACAAAAATACTGATATCCGGTCAGATGCATTCCTATTAAGCTACTAGAGAGATTGAGAGAAGAAACTTTTTTCAGAAATACACGCATTGTTTTTCTAGATGGTGCAAATAAAAATTTTCAAGGAATCTGTATTATCATTAGAGACTAACAGAGAATATTTAACGTCTTTTCAGACTAGGCGGAGCTATGAAAGAAAAATGATTTTAAATAATTTTTTTTCTGAAAAAAGATCTTCTTTCGCTCCACTGGTGCTTTCCCATTAAGCTACTAGAGAGATCGAGAGACATTTTTTTCAGAAATACACCCATTATTTTGCTAGATGGTACAAATCAAATTTTTCAAGGAATCTGTATTATCATTAGAGAATAACATAAAATATTTCACGTGTTTTCAGACTAGATGGAGCTATGAAAGACAAATTATTTTAAATAATTTTTTTCTGAAAAAAGATCTCCTTCCGCTCCGTTGGGAGTCGAACCACAGAAATAGTAATTTCCGGTCAGATGCTTCCCTATTAAGCTACTAGAGAGATTGAGAGAAGAAACTTTTTTCAGAAATACATACATTGTTTTGCTAGATGGTGCAAATAAAATTTTTCAATGAATCTGTATTATCATTAGAGACTAACAGAGAATATTTAATATCATTTCAGACTAGATGGAGGGATGGAGCTATGAAAGAAAAATGATTTTAAATAATTTTTTTCTGAAAAAAGATCTTCTCCTTTTGCTCCGCTGGGAATCGAACCACAGAAATACTGATTTCCGGTCAGGTGCTTTCCCATTAAGCTACTAGAGAAATCGAGAGAAGAAACTTTTTTCAGAAATACACGCATTATTTTGATAGATGGTACAAATAAAATTTTTCAAGGAATCTGTATTATTATTAGAGACTAACATAAAATATTTCACGTCTTTTCAGACTGGATGCAGCTATGAAAGACAAATTATTTTAAATAATTTTTTTCTGAAAAAAGATGTTCTCCCCTCGCTCCGTTGGTAGTCGAACCACAGAAATACTGATTTCCGGTCAGATGCTTTCCCATTAAGCTACTAGAGAGATCGAGAGAAGACGCTTTTTCAGAAATACGCGCATTACTTTGCTAGATGGTAAAAATCAATTTTTTCAAGGAATCTGTATTATCATTAGAGAATAACAGAAAATATTTAACGTCTTTTCAGACTAGATGGAGCTATGAAAGCAAAATGATTTTCAATAATTTTTTTTCTGAAAAAAGATCTTCTCCTTTCGCTCAAACAATTGCATCACAAACAAAATACTTGAACTTTCAAACAAGCGAGATGAATTTTTAAGAATATAGTTAAACTTTTAACCAAATCATTAAATTTTCAAACCACAAAGACAAATTTTGTAGAAGACAGTTGAATTTTCAATAAAAAAAATATTTTTAACTCAGAAAGATGAATTTTAAATCCAAAAGGGTCGAATATTCAGCAAAAAAGTCGAATTTTCGACAAAAAATATGATTTTAATGAAGTAGTTGGATTTTCACTATGATAATTAATTTTTTTAACATAATAGTTAAATTTTTAGCTATTTAGTTGAATTTTCAACCACCAATGATGCATTTTCAATGAAATTGCCAAATTTTCAAACATAAAAGATTAAAATTCAACTTAAAACAGTTGAATTTTCAACCAAATAGTTAATTTTCCAAACCCAAAAAAAAAATTTAAGACAGTTGAATTTTCAACAAAAAAGTTGATTTTCAAGCCAGAAAGATGACTTGTCTATCATAAAAGGTGAATCAAAATAAATAATAATAACAATTTTTTAAGAAAACAGTTGAGTTTTTAACCAAATAGCTACATTTTTAACGTAAAAAAATGAATTTTCAATAAACAAATATAAGCTTTAAATCAAAAATAGAATAGTTGAAATGACAGTTTAAAGAATTACTTTTCGACAAAAAAACAAGAAATTTGCAACCCGTTGAATTCAACGAAAAAAGACGATTTTTAAACAAAATCGTTGAATCCTCAACCAATTAGTTGAATTTTCAATTAAAAAGAATATTCAGTTTGAAAAATTATTTTTAACAAAAAACAAAGAATTTTTAACAAAATACATGAATTTTCTACCAAAAAGTTGAAAAGACTAACTGAGGATAAATTTTCAACCAAAAATGGAATTATTGCATTTTTAAATAAAAAATTATTTCTGAACAAAAAAAAAGAATTTTCAACAAAGTAGTTAAATTTTTTACTAAAGAGGTGAAACTTAAAAAAAAAGAATTTTTATGAAAGCAGTTTAACTGTCAACTAAGTGATTAAATTTTTAATAAAATAGATGAATTTTTAACTAAATAGTTAAGTAAGCAACCAAAAAGATCAATTTTCTATAAAAAATATTTGTTATAACAAAAAAGACGAGTTTTCAACAAAATAAATGAATTTTTGTCCAAATTGTTGAATTTTGAAGCCAAAAAACGAATTTTCTACAAAACAGTTAAATTTTGAGCCCAAAAATATAAATTTTTAACAAAAAAGTTAATTTTTTACCAAACATTTTAATTTTTAAATAAATAGTTTAATTTGCAATCAATGCGTTAAATTTGCTACCAAAATATTTGAATTTTCTACCAAAAAGATGGATTTTCAATAAAAAAGTTACTTCTTAACCAAATGGTTTAATTTTTCACCGATTAGTTGAAATTCAATTCCAAAATGATGAATTTTCAACAAAAATAAAAAAATCTTTTAATTTGAAACCAAAAATAGTTGAGTTCAACTCAAATAGATCAAAATTTTCAACGTGATATTTGAATTTTTAAATAAAATAGAATAATTTTCAACTAAATAGTTGCATTTTAAACCAAAAAGGATGAATTTGCAACCAAAAAATTAATTTTCTACCAAAAAGACCATTTTTCTACTAAATAGTTGAATTTTCAACTAGAACAGATATCTTTTTAATTCAAAATATAAATTTTCAAACAAAAATAAAACAGTTACATTTTCAGCTAAAAAAATTAATTCTCAGTCAAAAAAATGTTTATTTTTTAACAAAATGGTCTATTTTCAACCAAACGGATTAATTTTCTATCTAATAAGAGAAATTTTCCACAAAATGCTTTAATTTTCAACTAGAAAAGATAAATTTTTAACCAAATAGTTGAAATTTTATCTAAAAAGGGTACTTTTTTGATAAAAAAATGGAAAAGTTCAATTTTCAGTTAAAAGAATTAATTTTTAACCAAACAAGAAACGAATTTTGCGAGTATTCTTAAATTAATAGGGAAATCATAATTCCATGTGAAATCAACAAACTCATTGCCTTCACTCATTTTCTGATCTGATAATAATTTTCAAATTAGCAGATAGCTGAAATTTTATAATCATTTAGAGGTTCAAAAAATTATTATTTCGAACTAAAACGAAAGATGACATTAAATAAAGTAAAAAAATTAAATGTATGGATAAATCAAGTTTAAATTGTCCTCATTTGAGGGTAAAATTTTTCACGTTTGGATATACTGTAAGATCCTTTATAGTAATTAATGACACTAGGATGAATTAATTGGTTGAAGAAAATAATTGATTTGTATTCTAACACATAGGGGAGTAAAATAATGTTCGTATCTCCCCATAAAACGATTAGAATCATCCATAATGATACTCATTTATTTGACTTAAAAGCTGAACCCAGTTTAAGTGGAAAAATGCCGTTCTTTGCTTGACTTGATTGAGTAATAAAGGGTCATTAATCGACTTCTAAACTATGTCAATCTAATCTCAAATTGTTTGCTTTCCTAAATCTACTTTGAAAATTTTATTTTTTTCATCTTTGGAAAGCTAATCAAATTCTGCGTTAAATAAGCTTTAGTTGAAGTAATTTGGTCTTCCGGGTATTAAATTATCAGGTGAGAAAGACAAAAATAAAATTTCGTTTTTGAGGAATTGTGTACTTCAACATCAACTCTTGGCAGGAGCTACCTAAATGGACTACTTTGATGTTTTCTAAAGATGATCTTTAGGATTTTACCTTTCATTTAGAAAGTTTTTTAAACCGACTAAACTCGATTCAAACAAAGTTTCAAATATTTTTCTCAGTGACCTTGAGAAATAATTTTCTTTGTTGGCCCTTTTACCTTGATGATAACCCTTTGGTACTTCTTTAAATGGAACAAGTACATTCAGAGAAATTTCCTCTTGTGCCAGAATGATTCTTGATAAATGGAATTTCCTCTTAAATTTGAAGGTAAAAAGAATTTCCTGTGTCTAATCTAATTTTGCAGTCAAATAACTATTTGTGTAAAAAAGATATTCAAGTGGTTCAAAACAAAACAGGCAAGAGTGTAATGAAATGAATTTTGTGATTAATGATATATTTGTGGAAACTAACACAGAATGGGTGGAACAATGAATTTCCTCTAAAAGGTAATTTTCCAGCCTGTGGTGGTCCTTATCGGTTGAGTATGGCATGGCAGCTAGAACACGCTGGGGACAAAATAGTTACTGTTTACAGAGTGATGTTGATGTTCTGACAAAGTTGACAGGAACGTTGGTTGTGTCCCTATACGTGGCCCCGAGGAGCTTAAACAACCCTCGACGTGGCCAGAAGTCCTTTGTTCGCTTGATTACCGAATACTGAGGCAACTGCTCATTAAGTTCGCAAATAGAATAGGCGTTGAGGTCCTTCAGATGAAAGGACACATTAAGTTTCACTTACAATTTAACCAATCCTTCAAATGTTCATTTACTTTGCTTTCCTTTAGCCTCTATCGTAATTATTAAAGTAATCAATATACCGAAGCAGTTGTAAGGCTTTTCAAATTACATCTGTTTTAAGTATCATAGTAATTTAAAAGCATTAAAATCAAAAAAGTTTCTGGAACATTACACATTGGAAACGTTATTCAATGAACAATTTCAAATCGTAAAGGATCATGAGAGGCTGGAGGATGTTCTCTGTCAATCTTAAAATTCATCAAACATACATCCAATCAGATAAAAAGTTGTCTTGAAACTAGAGCATCTTTTTTTTTTGAAGCACTTGCATATCTTTTTCACACAAATAGATTTATTGGGCTGCAAGATTAGGTGAAGTTTGTCGCAATAGGATGTTTTCTGATAAATGCTTCTTTTTTAAACAAATTACATTCCTTTTAACCTTAACTTTAAGAGGAAATTCTATTTGTGTCAAGAAGCATCCTTTGGACAAAAGAAAACATTTCTCTGAATGTCTCTGAATTTAACGTCTAACATTTTGAGATGTTCTCTTTGTACAGTATTGTTGTTTAAAAAGTATTTCTTTTCCTTTTCCAATAATTTTTATTATAACGTTCAAAAACTGAACATATTAATTTACAAGCCTTAAAATCAAAAACGTTTTCAGAACATTACACCTTGGAAACGTTATCAAATGAGTATTTTCAAATCGTAAACGATCATGAAAGGCTGGATAATGTACTCTATCAATCTTAAAATTCATCAAACATACATCCAATCAGAAAATAAGTTGTCTTGAAACAAGAGCATCTTCTTTTTGCCTGTTATCTTTTTTTGAAGCAGTTGAATCTTTTAATAAAATAATTTTATCTTTTTTACACAAATAGATTTATTTGGCTACAAGATTAGGTGAAGTTTATCGCAATAGGATGTTTGCTGATAAAAGTTTCTTTTTTAAACAAATAATTCTTTTAAACCTCAAATTTAAGAGGAAATTCTATTTGTGTCAAGAAGCATTCTTTGGACAAAAGAGAAAATTTCTCTGAATGTCTGAATTTAAGATGTAACATTTTTAGATGTTTTTTTTTTACAGTATTGTTGTTGGAAAAGTATTTATTTTCCTTTTCCAATAATTTTTATTGCAACGTTCAAAAATGGAACACAATAATTTAGAAGCCTTAAAATCGAAAATATTTGTAGAATATTACACTTTGGAAACGTTATTAAATGGACAATTTCAAATCGTAAACGATCATGAGAGGCTGGAGGATAAACTCTGTCGACCTCAAAATTCATCAAACATTCATCCACTCAGAGAAAAAGTTGTCTTGAAACAAAAGCATCTTCTTTTTGCCTGTTTTTTTTTTATTTTTTTGAAGCAGTTGAATTTTTTTTTACACAAATAGATTTATTTGACTGCAAGCTTAGGTGAAGTTTGTCCCAATAGGATGTTTGCTGCCAGAAGTTTCTTTTTTTTAAACAAATGATATTTCTTTCAACCTTAAATTTAGAGGAAATTCCATTTGTGTCAAGAAGCATCCTTTGGACAAAAGAGAAAATTTCTCTGAATGTCATTCAATTTAAGGTGTAACATTTTTAGATGTTCCCTTTTTACTTTGTTGATGTTGGAAAAGTATTTCTTTTCCTTTTCCGATAATTTTTATTGAAACGGTCAAAAATTGAACACAATAATTTAAAAGCCTTAAATTCAAAAACATTTTTAGAATGTTACACGTTGGAAACGTTATTAAATGAAAAATTTTAAATCGTAAACGATCATTAAGAGGAAATTCCATTTGTGTCAAGAAGCATCCTTTGGACAAAAGAGAAAATTTCTCTCAATGTCTCTGAATTTAAGGTGTAACATTTTTAGGTGTTCTCTTTTTACTGTGTTATTGTTGGGAAAGTATTTTTTTTCCCTTTCCAATAATTTTGATTGTAACGTTAAAAAATTGTACATATTAGTTTACAAGCTTAAAATCAAAAATGTTTTCAGAACATTACACCTTGGAAATGTTATTAAATGAACAATTTCAAATCATAAGGGATCATGAGAGGCTAGAGGATGTTCTCTGTCAATATTAAAATTCATTCACATACATTGTCTTGAAACAAAAGCATTTTCTTTTTGCCTGTTTTTTTTTT
>CAKNYM010052590.1:253596-279759 GCA_932195095.1 Andricus curvator
TTTTTTTTTTTTTTTTTTTTTTTTTTTTTTTTTTTTTTTTTTTTTTTGTTGAAGCAGTTGAATATTTTCTTTACACAAATAGATTTATTTGGCTGCAAGATTAGGTGAAGTTTGTCGCAATAGGATGTTTGCTCCCAGAAGTTTCTTTTTTTTTAAACAAATCATATTCCTTTTAACCTTACATTTAAGAGGAAATTCCATTTGTGTCAAGAAGCATCCTTTGGACAAAAGAGAAAATTTCTCTGAATGTCTCTGAATTTAAGGTGTAACATTTTTAGGTGTTCTCTTTTTACGGTATTGTTGTTGGAAAAGTATTTCTTTTCCTTTTCCAATAATTTGTATTGCATCGTTCAAACATTGTACATATTAATTTACAAGCCTTAAAATCAAAAATATTTTTAGATTAGTACACATTTGAAACGTCATTAAATGAACAATTTCAAATCAGAAAGGATCATGAGAGGCTGAAGGATGTACTTTGTCAATATTAAAATTCATCAAACATACATCCACTCAGAGAAAAAGTTGTCTTGAAACAAGAGCATCTTCTTTTCTCCTGTTTTTTTTTTTTTGTTTTTTTTTTGTTTTTGAAGCACTTGAGTATCTTTTTTACACAAATAGATTTATTTGGCTGCAACATTAGGTGAAGTTTGTCGCAATAGGATGTTCCTGCAAGAAGGTCCTTTTTTAAACAAATGATATTCCTTTCAACCTTAAATTTAAGAGGAAATTCTATTTGTGTCAAGAAGCATCCTTTGGACAAAAGAGAAAATTTCTCTGAATGTCTGAATTTAAGGTGTAACATTTCTAGATGTTCTTTTTTTACAGTACTGTTGTTGAAAAAGTATTTCTTTTCCTTTTCCAATAATTGTTATTGCAACTTTCAAAAATCAAAAATATTAATTTGCAAGCCTTAAAATCAAAAATATTCTTAGATTAGTACACATTGGAAACGTCATTAAATGAACATTTTCAAATTGTAAACGATCATGAGAGGCTGGAGGATGTAATCTATGAATCTTAACATTCATCAAACATACATCCACTCAAAGAAAAAGTTGTCTTGAAACAAGAGTTTTTTCTTTTTGCCTGTGTGTTTTTTTTTTTTTTTTTTTTTTTTTGTTGAAGCAGTTGAATATCTTTTTTACACAAATAGATTTATTTGGCTGCAAGATTAGGTGAAGTTGTAAATTTTTGTCAAGAAACATCTTTCTGACACAAGAGGAAATTTCTCTGAATTTCTCTGAATGTCTTTGAATTCAAGGCGTAACAATTTTAGGTGTTCTCTTTTTACTGTGTTGTTGTTGGAAAAGTATTTCTTCTTCTTTTCCAATAAATAATTTTTATTGTGACTTCAAAAAATTAAAAATATTAATTTACAAACCTTAAAATCAAAAATATTTATAGATTAGTACACATTGGAAACGTTATTAAATGAACAATTTCAAATCGTAAACGATCATGAGAGGCTGGAGGATGTACTTTGTCAATCTCAAAATTCATCAAACATACATCCACTCAGAGAAAAAGTTGTGTTGAAACAAGAGCATCTTCTTTTTGCCTGTTTTTTTTTTAAGCACTTGAATATCTTTTTCACACAAATAGATTTATTTGGCTGCAAGATAAGGTGAAGTTGTGAATTGTTGTCAAGAAACATCCTTCTGACACAAGAGGAAATTTCTCTGAATTTCTCTGAATGTCTTTGAATTCAAGGCGTAACAATTTTAGGTGTTCTCTTTTTACTGTGTTGTTGTTGGAAAAGTATTTCTTTTCCTTTTCCAATAATTTTTATTGCAACGTTCATAAATTGAAAACAATAATTTAAAAGCCTTAAAATCAAAAACATTTTTAGAATATTACACGTTGGAAACGTTATTAAATGAACAATTTTAAATCATAAATGATCATGAGAGGCTGAAGGATAAACTCTGTCAATCTTAACATTCATTAAACATACATCCACTCAGAGAAAAAGTTGTCTTGAAACAAGAGCATCTTCTTTTTGCCTGTTTTTTTTTCTTGAAACAGTCGAATATCTTTTTTACCCAAATAGGTTCATTTGGCTGCAAGATTATGTGAAGTTTGTCGCAAAAGGATTGTTGCTGTAAAAGATTCTTTTTCAGACAAATGAAATTCCTTTTAACCTTTAATTAAAGAGGAAATTCCATTTGTGTCAAGAAGCATCCTTCTGACTTCCTTTTCCAATAATTTTTATTGCAACGTTCAAAAATTTAAAACAATAATTTAAAATCCTTAAAATCAAAAACATTTTTAGAATATTACACGTTGGAAACGTTATTAAATAAAGAATTTTAAATCGTAAACGATCATGAGAGGCTGGAGGATAAACTCTGTCAATCTTAAAATTCATCAAACATTCATCCACTCAGAAAAAAAGTTGTCTTGAAACAAAGGCATCTTCTTCTTGTCTCTTTTTTTTGAAGCACTTAAATATCTTTTTTACACAAATAGATTTATTTGACTGCAAAATTAGGTGAAGTTTGTTGCAATAGGATGTTTGCTGATAAAAGGTTCTTTTTTAAACAAATCATATTCCTTTTAACCTTAATTTTGTTCCACTTGTGTCAAAAAGCATCCTTCTGACAAAAGAGAAAATTTCTCTGAATGTTTCTGAATTTAAGGTGTAACATTTTTAATTGTTCTGTTTTTACTGTTTTGTTTTTGGAAAAGAATTTCTTTTCCTTTTTCAATGATTTTTATTTCAAATTTCAAAAATCGAACATGTTAATTTAAAAGCTTTAAAATCAAAAACGTTTTTAAAAATATTCCACATTGTAAACGCTATTCAAATCGAAAACGATCATGAAAGGATGGAGGAGGTTAAGTGTTCTTTTTAACTATGTTGTTGGAAAAGTGTTCCTTTCCCTTTTCCTATAATTTTTAGTGAAACGTTCAAAAATCGAACATATTAATTTAAAAGCCTTAGAATCATAAATTTTATTAGAATATCTCACATTGGAAACATTATTAAATGGACAATTTCAAATCAAAAACGATTATGTGGAGGAGGTGTAACATTATGAAGTGTTCATTTTTACTGTTTTGTTGTTGAAAAAGTGTTCCTTTCCCTTTTCCGATAATTTTTAATGAAACGTTCAAAAATAGAACATTTTAATTTGAAAGCCTCAAAATTGAAAACTGTTTAAGAATATTGTAAATTGGAAACGTTATTAAATGAACAATTTTAAATCGAAAACAATAATGAATGGCTGGAGGATGTACTCTGTCAATCTCGGTTTCATACAAATCGATGAAAAATTGAATGAAATATCCAATAAATAACTATTCAGATACATTGTCATTTTGAAAAAATTTTAATTTCACAGAAATAATTTTCAGTGATAACAGAAAATTCATTAGGTACATTTTAATTTAAAAATAAAAAACATAAAAATAAAATTTTTTAAACAATTTTCTAACGTGAAATTTTGTATGAAAAAAATTAAAGAAAAAGGTTTTTATTAAAAGTAAGTCGCTAAAAAAAATTTGTTAAAAGAATTAAAATGTTTTTTGATAATTGTGTAATTTTAGTACAGTGTCAAAATTTTTTTCAAATGTACATCGCTATAATTAACACTTTCATTTGTAAATTGGGTCCCTACAAAAAATAGATTATTTATCATTATTTTATTTTAGATACCCTAACAAATGTATACGCACAATTTTTAATAGATAATTAAAGAATTTTCCTTTTTCTCTTCATTTTTGAAATACTTTAACCGGAAAATGGAATTTTTATTTTAGTTTTTAAACAGCAAAAAAAAAAAACAAATTTTCAACCATACAGATGAAATTTTTACGGAAATAGATGAATTTTTAAACCAAAAAGACGAATTTTTTACTAAAAAAGCTTAATTTTCGACAAAAAATAGAAAAGTTACATTTTTAGTAAAGAATTAATTATAGTCCAAGAAAAAACAAATTTTCAATAACAAAGTTAAAGTTTTAACCAAAGAGATGAACCGTTTACCCAAATAGTCGAAACTTCAATTGAGAAAGATCAATTTTCAAAAAACTAGTTCAAATTTCAAGCAAAGCGAACTTTCAACTAAAATTACGAATCTTCATGTGGAATATTTAAATTTTCATTTAAAAAAATGAATTTTCAACCCAAAAAAAAATGAATTTTCAACAACAAAAAAAGGAACTTTCAAACAACGAGATAAATTTTTAACGAATAATGCAATAATAGATATTTCAAGAAAAAATATTTTAATTTGAAATCAAAAACAGGTGAATTTGACAAAAGATTAATTTTCAACAAATTGGTTGAATCCAAAATATTTGAATTGTTGAACCAAAAAAAAAACAAATTTTTAACAAAACAGTTGAATTTCAACAAAAAAGGATTCTGTTTAACAAAAATGTTTAATTTTCAACTAAATATAACATTTTTATATACATAAAATATCATCTTCAGGAGGAAGGAACGGGAAAAAATAGAAATAGAAATATAAGACAAATAAATTTTTAGTTACAAAAATTAATTTTCAACAAAAAAAATCTACGAATTTTCAACCAAAAAGACGAATTTTCACCTAAAATGATGAATCATACAAAAAATGAATTTTTAAGAAAGTGGTTGAACCCTCAACCAAGTAGTGTTTAATTTTAGACCAAAAAAGATGAAATTTCGTCAAATGATGGAATATTAGATTTTTTAAACAAAAAAGATTCAAAAAGATTCAAAAGATTAAAAATGATACAAAAAAATGTCTACTATAGTACTTAAAATATTTAACTAAAAATATAATCTCTAGTAGGATTTATTAATAAAAAACAAATTTTTAACCAAAGAGATGAATTTTCAACTAAAATTATGAATCTTAAAAATAAAGATTCATAAAGAATAGTTGAATCTTCAAAATACGAAGTTTCGATCAACAATGTTATAGTAGATGTTGTAATTAAAAAAAAAAATTATTTTTAAATAAAAAACAGTTGAATTTGAATAAAAAGAAGAATTTTCAAGAAAATAGTTGAATCTTCAAGAAAGGAAGATTTCAGTTAATTTTTCAACACCATAATATGATTTTTCAGTAACAAAAAATTTTCAGCGAAAATAGTTAAACGTTCAATAAAAAAGGATGACTTCTTAACAAAATTGTTGAATTTTCACCCAAATAATACAATTTTTATCTAAAAATATAATCTTCAGTAAGACATATACACAAAACGCAAATAAATTTTCAGTTAAAAAGATTAATTTTCAGTAACAAAAAAAACGGATTTTTAACCAGAGAAATGAATTTTGAATTGAAATGATGAATCTTTAAAAAAATATTTTTTAAAAAAGCTTAATTCTAAATAAAAAAACCCAAAAAGATTCATTTTCATCGGAATAGTTAAATCCTCAACCAAGGAAGATTTCAGTTAATTTTTCAACACCATAATATAAATTTTCAGCAAAAACTACAAATTTGTTACCAAAATAGTTGAATATTCAAAACCCAAAAAGACGAATTTTCAATCGAGAAGGATTTATGAAACAAATGCTCTATGCATCTTTAAAAAAAATAGTCTGAAGCAAATTTCTATTTTTTTTAGGTATTTTTTTTTGTTTTTATTTAAAGCTCAGTCACGTTTCTAATACAGGTCCTCACCGTGAAATTTAAAATTTTTTCCGAACGGAAAACGTCCTTCATTGGGTATGAAAGACGGGACGGAAATAGGTTATCACAGAGGGAAAAATTGGTAGTCGATAAGTGGTTTCACGTAACGAAGGCAGGGAGATCTATAAATTTTATTACACCTGCCAATCTTCCATTTAAATAAAAAAATAAAAAATAAATAAAAAAACAAAGATATTTCCTGCTTGACTGCGATTGGTCACACGAAACGAGAGACTTCTCTTCTACTAATTAGTTTTCCCCTGCCAATTTTTCACTCGCAGTTTTCTACCCGCAGAAACGCGATCGTTTCGCTCGTTTATCTAAATTGGAAAAATGTAGTGGATCGTAAACGGAAACACACAAATGTGCTTCTTCCGTTTACTCATGTCTTTCCACTCTCCTGGAAATGATAAGCGAAACAGCTGATGCTTATTTATAAAGATTAGATTGGCCCACATGTATCCTGCTTTTATTTTATTCGATCAAAAGAGTAGAAAAATATTTTTCATCAAAATACTTCTTATTTTCACTACTTTCTAATTTGAATCTCTCTAATTTTCGATATAGGTCAAAAATTGAGGGGATTTATTTTTACTGATTGTTGATTGACCCTCCGGATGCAATAACCAGCCCGACGCTCGAAAACGCGTAAGAGTATTGTCCGATCGTCTTAAAGAAAAACAAAATTTCAAAATCGAAAAATCAATGTTTTGAAAACGTAGAATTCTAGATAATAAGGAAGTGAAACTTTTTCCTTTTAAGAATTTTTTCTGTTCAAACGTTTATTTTTAATAATAAAAACGAAATATTGAAAAAAAGTTCCTCTCTGATTTAATTAAGTTTTAAAACTTGAATTGTTCTAACTAGGCTAAATATTATTGAAATGAGTTTGAAATTTACTGAGATATTCAGCTTGGGAAAAAGTACTCGACGTCTGCCCGCGCTGTTAGCTAATGCGTTGCGAGGACTGCTCTGTCAGGCAGCGTTCTCGAAGTTCAGTCTGCGCGGGCAGACGTCGAGTACTTTTTCCAAATCTGCGTATCACAGTAAATTTCAAACGATTCGATATGAGATTTTCCAACAAACTTCATTCAACATTGCTGAACAAATCACTCACCGGAAGTTGTTTGAAAGTCGAAGTTACCTAGATACTTTTTACCGGCGAAACCAAGAAAACACAATTATCGATTAACCTCATTTTACAATTAAATATTATTAAACAATAAGCGATTATTAACTTTTTCATGATTTCCTAGGCATGGCTAGAGTATTTTGAATACGTCCTACAAATATGAACTCATTTTAATAATATTTGGCCAAGCTAGAACGATTTAAGTTTTAAAACTTAATTAAATCAGGAGAAACTTTTTTTTCAATATTTCGTTTTTATTATTAAAAATAAACGTTTGACAAAAAAAATTCTAAGAGGAAAAAGTTTCACTTCCTTATTATCTAGATTTCTACGTTTTCAAAAAATTGATTTTTCGATTTTGAACATTTTCTTTCTTTGAGACGATCGGACAATACTTTTACGCGTTTTCGAGTGTCGGGCTGGTTATTGCATCCGGCGGGTCATTTTCGATAAATAATTTTTAATATCAGATTTTATTAATTTTAATTTTTAATGGTAACATATTTTAATTTTTCAATTTAGAATGCTTCCAAATTTTATGGGATCGAACTTTAACTGCTTCCAAGTTTAAGGTAGTGGTCGAAAATCAGGTTACTGAATAAAAAGTTGTCCATGATTTGAAGAATTGAAATTATATTATCTTTTATGTCATATGAAAGAAAAAACTTTTTTTCATGAAAAAAGTTTAAGACTTACGTAACATAATTATTTTAAGAACAGTTTTTGTAATTTAATATTTTGCTACTGTCGCTTCTTAATTTTTTTTAAATGGTTGAATTCTAATACTACTGTTTCCAATTTTGTAAAAAAAAAGTTTTTTTTTTATAAATTGTTTTAACGATTTCAGCCATAAAAAAATTAACTTTACAAATTGGAAACAGTAAAATTGAAGCTCAAATTGTAGATAATTTTTTCCCGTAAATATAAGCCATCATTTATTAAAAACAACCCATGTAAAAAGAAAATATTGTTGAAGTAAATTTTTTTGTAGGTTTTAAAATTTTTTCATTGAAAATAATGTTTTTTATTCGAACTGACATAATCAGTAATATTAATTTGAATTGATTCAAATATTTTTCTGAAAATTCGGCTTTTTAGTTGAATTAAACTGTTTTTTATATAAAATTGAAATATTTTTTTGTTGAAAAATGAACTATTACATGTTTCGTTGAAAATTAATTATTTTTTGTTGAAATATCAACTACTTCGTTTAAAGTTGAATTCCTTCATAAAAAATTAATTTTGTTTGATTAAAGATTCATCATTTCAGTGAAAATTCAAATATTTGGTGGTAAATTATCTTTTTTGTTAAAAAATCCTATTTTCGTGTTGAAAATTCAACAATTTGGTAGGAACTTTAAAAAAAATTAATTTTCAAAAGAATAGTTTAATTTTAATCCAAAAAATATTTTGAAAACAAATGATAATTTAAGGGGAAAATTGATTGTTAATACAAAATCAAAATTTAAAAAAACTATTTTTTAACTTTATTGGTTGATTTATTTTAAAGATTATATAAATATAATTTTCCTAGCTTTCTTGAGAAAATTCAAAAATATTTTTGATGATTTCACATATGTCTGAAAAGAATATCTCTTTTCTCTCCTGTTTCAAGAAATTTCGCCTTTTTCTCGATTTTTCGTTAAAAATTTTTGTTTTGGTTGAAAATTCTACTTTTTGGTTGAAAATATAATTTTTCTATTTGAAAATTTGACTATTCGTTAAAAAATTTATGTTTTTGGTTGAAATATCAAGTATTACAGGTTTCGTTGAGAATTCATATTTTTGGCTTGAAAGTTTAACAATTTGTTAGAAAATCAAACTATTCGGGGAAAATTTTAACTATTTATTTGAAAAATTAACTACTTGGTAGAAAATTAACTTTTTTCGTGAAAATTCTTAGTTTTGGTTGGAAAATCCAACTGTTTTGTGGAAAATTCATGTATTTTGTTAAAATTTCGTGTTTTTGGGTAGAAAATAATTTTTTGTTGTTGAAAATTTATCTTTTTGGTTCTGGATTCAAATTTTATTTTCAAAATTTGTCTATTTTAGTTCAATTTAACTAGTAAAAATTTGTTGTTGTTGAAAATTTTCTTTTTAATTGAAAATGTAACTATTTCATTTTTTCTTAAAAACTTATTTTTTTCTTTTAGTTGAAAATGCAACCATTTTGGTAGAAATTCAACTATTTTGTAATTTGTTAAAAATTCGTCTTTTTGATTCAGTTTAACTGGTAAAAAATTAGTTTTTTTACTTAAAATTTATTTTTTAATCTGAAAATGTAACCATTTGATTTTTTGTAGAAAACTTGTATTTTTTAGTTGAAAATTCAACTATTTGGTTGAAAATCTAACTATTTTGGTTGAAAATTCAACTATTTTGTTAAAAATTGTACTATTTTTTTGAAAAATCAATTGTTTTGTAGAAAATTAACTTTTTTATTGAAAATTCATCTTCTTTTTTGAAAATTCATCTTTTTGGTTGTCGATTCAATTATTTTGTTAAAAATTGATATTTTTTTGTTCAATTCAACGGGTAGAGAATTAGGTTTTTTTATTTGTTAAAAATTAATTTTTTAAACTGAAAATGTAACTATCCCATTTTGGATAGAAAACCTATTTTTTCGTTGAAAATTCAACTATTTGGTTGAGCCATCTTTTTTTATAGAAAATTAACTTTTTTGTTGAAAACTCATCTGTTTTGTGAAAAATTCATGTGTTTTGTTAAAAATTTATCTTTTTAGTAGAAGATTAATCTTTTTTGAAAATTCATCTTTTTAGTTGTAGATTCAACTATTTTGTTCAAAATTCATATTTTTTGGTTCAATTTAACTGGTAGAAACTTATTCTTTTTTGTTTGTTAAAAATTAATTTTTTAAACTGAAAATGTAACTATTCCATTTTGGGTAGAAAACTTATTTTTTCGTTGAAAATTCAACTATTTGGTTGAGCCATCTTTGTTGATAGAAATTTAACTGTTTGGTTGAAAATTCAACTATTTTTTTAAACATGTAACTATTATTTTGACAAATTAACTGTTTTGTAGAAAATTAACTTTTCTGTTGAAAATTCGTCTGTTTTGTAAAAAATTCATGTATTTTGTTAAAAATTTATCTTTTTAGTAAAAAATTAATCTTTTTTGAAAATTCATCTTTTTAGTTGTAGATTCAACTATTTTTTGTTTAAAATTCATATTTTTTGGTTCAGTTTAACTGGTAGAAAATTATTCTTTTTTGTTTGTTAAACATTCATTTTTTAAACTGAAAAATTAACTGTTTTGTTGAAAAATCGTCCTTCTGGATTAAAAAGTTCATCCTTTATGTTAGAAAAGTCATATTTCTTTGTTAAAACTTCATCTTTCTTTCTTCTTGATTTAAAATTTCAGCCTTGTTTCGTTGAAATACTAAATATTAAATTTTTCTTTGAGAATTCATTTTTTTTTTTGAAAGCTAAACTATTCTTGGTTAAAAATTCAACTATTTTGTTAAAAATTTATTTATGTTGATGATAATTCAACTATTTTTTTAGAATGTTCTTTTTGGTCGCAAATTATACTCACTATAGAAATACTCATTAGAAACGCGAAAAAACGTAGAATAAACGTAAAATCCATGTGTAGCCAACGGATTCGTTACTTTCAGGAGAGGGGGGGGGGGTGTACGTATTTTATGGATGACCTCTTATGGATGAAAGAAAAGGATTCGTTTCAGCCCCACTATTACACCGTGATTTGTAACGATCTAAATCCTCCAGTTCTGATCTTGCACGAAATTGCTCGGAAATTCCTTGGAAGACATTTAAATAGTAGATAAAATATCCGTTTCATCCTTTTGGATTAAAAATTCATCCTTTATGGTAGAAAAGTCATCTTCCTTTGTTAAAAAATCATCTTTATTTTTTATTTAAAATTTAAATCTTGTTTCGTTGAAATACTAAATATTGAATTTTTCGTTGAGAATTCATTTTTTTTTTGAAAGCTAAACTATACTTGGTTAAAAATTCAACTATTTTGTTAAAAATTGAATTATTTTGATGAAAAATCAACTATTTTTTTAGAGTTTTCTGTTCCGGTCGAAAATTCTACTCACTATAGAAATACTCATTAGAAACGCGAAAAAACGCAGAATAAACGTACAATCCGTGTGTATCCAACGGATTCGCTACTTTTTTTTTGGGAGGGGGGGGGGGGGGAACGTATTTTATGGATGACCTCTTATGGATGTCCCCTAATGAGAAGGTACTAATTTTATCTAAAATTTGACATCGGCAGTTATTTTTTGAAAGAAAAGGATTCGTTTCAGCCCCACTATCACACCGTGATTTGTAACGATCTAAATCCTCCATCTTGCACGAAATTGGTAGGGAATTCCTTGGAAGACATAAATAGTAGATAAAATATCGGTTTCTGTTTACTGCAATACATTTGCCCTTCTCTAAAATGACAAACACCACCTCAAAGAAATACTTGGAGCGGGAAAATAAATTAGAAACTTTTCTGGCTCGCAGGAAATAAAGTTAGGAAAAGGAAGAGTGACGCCTCTGGAGAGTGTTACATCTGGAACAGAAGATTGGGTTGAAGGCCCACTGAGTTCAACGATCGTTGTTTGTAATGAAGAAGGGAGGGGTTGAAATTTACTGCTTTTTAAACAGCCATCTCGAGTGAGTGGCGCAATTCGGTGAAGGGCATGTGTGACACATGGGCGGAAAATTAGAAGTTTGCGGCCCGGACTAGTTAAATGGATAGAATTCAATACCGAGACTGGCATCGCTTTTGCCCCGGTCCTTATTGCCCCCTTGGGAGTTTTCCTCGGATGCTTGTCGAAATTAGTCTATATTTGGGAGGCGGACTGCGGAAGAGAAAAAGAAGAGAGAGAGAGAGAGAGAGGAGAAAGAGAATGAGAGGAAGAGAGAAAAGTTGATGTCGATATAGATAGATAGGAACTATCGAGAGGGATGGAAGGAAACAAGTTGGTTTATTTTCAAGTGGTGAGGGTCGACCATCTGAACGTATTGTCGACTTCCGTTTCGCTCGGCTGTAATAGATATAGGCTAATAACGAGGATCGTATCTGAAAAGCCTCCAATTTGCTCACTGAATCTAAACTGACTCATTACATAATGATACTGGAATGTGTGAAAGCGACCGTTTCTCGAGGGAAAAACTTCCCCTGTTAAGCTAACATGAAAGATAATCTGATTAGCGTTGATAAACATTTGCTGGTACTAAGGATTAGCATGATAAAAACAGAAATATTTAACAAATACCGTAAACTGGGGCTAAGCGGCGCGTGTGGGGAAAACCGGCTCACCGGCATTTTTTTTGTATAATTAATTACATCTTTCGGTTTTTTCAAATTTTCAAGAAATTTCCCCCTTTTCTCGTTCTTCGCTTAGATTTGAACTAAATTAATACATTAGTGTATTTTCTGAAAAAAGATTCTTCTCTCTATCTCTCTAGTAGCTTAATGGGAAAGCACCCGACTGGCAATCGGAAGTTCTGAGGTTCGATTCCCAGCGGAGCGAAAGGAGAAGATCTTTTTTCAGAAAAAAATGAATTAAAAATGATTTTTAATTCATATTTCCATCTAGTCTGAAAAGACGTTAAAAATTTCTGTTATTCTCTGACGATAATACAGATTCTTTGCAAAATTTTGATATTTACCACCTTGCAAAATAATGCGTGTATTTTCTGAAAAAAGATTCTTCTCTCGATATCTCTAGTAGCTTAATGGGAAAGCACCCGACTGGCAGTCGGAAGTTCTGAGGTTCGATTCCCAGCGGAGCGAAAGGAGAAGATCTTTTTTCAGAAAAAATTTAATTATTTTGTTGGATATGCAACTGTTTTGTTAGAAAGTCATCTTTTTTGGTCAAAACTTTAACCACTTGGTTTAAAGTTTAAATGATTTGTGAAAAATTCATTTTTTTCGTTGAAGGGTCATCTCTTTGATTGAAAATTTTACTATTCCATTATTGGTTGAAAACTTATCTTGTTTAGAGTAAAATCTCGACCGTTTGGTTGAAAATTATTCTTATTTGTAGGTGAAAATTTAACTAATTTGCTGAAAATTCTTTTTTTTTTTTTGGCTGAGAATTAATTTTCTTAACTGAAAATGTAATTTTAACCATTCCACTTTTTTGTTGAAAATTAATATGTTAAATGCACTTTTCGGCATAGAAGTAATCTATTTTTGTTGAGGATTCAACTATTTTGTCGAAAATTCTTTTATTAAATTTTTAATTAAAAATTAAATGTTTTTTTTTGTTTAAATATTAACTATTACATGTTTCGTTAAGAATTTATTTCTTTTGGTTGTAAAACCACCTACTTGGTCTGAAGTTGAACTAATTTTTAAAAAAGTCATTTTTTTATTTGAAAACTCCTAATTTTATTTGAAAATTCAACTATTTGGTCGTAAATTAACTTTTTTATTGAAAAATCATATTTTCGGGTTGAAAATTCATCAATTTCGTAAAAAATTAAAGTATTTAGTTGAAAATTAACTTGCTGATTGAAAATTAATAATCTGTTTTGGTTGAGGATTCAACTATTTTGTTGGAAAATCGTTTTATTTTTGGATGAAAATTAATTTTTTCAACTGAAAATTTTACTATTACATATTTTATTGACAATTAATTTTTTTTTAAACTGAAAATGATTAAATTCGACAATTTGGTTGAAAATTTAATAATTGTTTTGAAAATTCAACTTTTTTGTTGGAAAGTCGTCTTTTTTGGTTGAAAATTGAACTGTTTTCTTGAAAATTCAAATATTTTAATAGAAAAAAGTTTTGTTGGTTGAAAATTCAACTCTTTGGTTGAATGTTGAACTGTTTTCTTGAAAATTCATTTTTTTAAGATACATGATTTTAATTGATAATTAATCCCCGCGGTTGAACTATTTTGCTAAAAATTTGTTTTTTTTAAGTTTTTTTTTTGGTTGAGAATTAATTTTCTTTGCTAAAAATGTAATTGTAACTATTCTATTCTTGTTTAAAAATTCAACTGTTTGGTTTGAAATTAAATTATTTGTCGAAAATTCAACTATTTTCTAGGAAATTCGCCTTTTTGGTTTGAAAATTCATCTCTTCTACAAGAAATTTAATCTTTTTTTGTTATAAATGCAACTGCTTGGTTTAAATTAATTTGTTTTGGTTGAGGATTCAACTACTTTTTTGAAATTTTTTTTTTATGAACTTAACTGCTTTTGGTTTAAAATTAAAATTATTTTTTGTTCCAATCTTAACTATTACATGGTCCGTTGAGAATTAATTTTTTGTTGGTCGCTTCATAATTTCAGTTTAAAATTCAACTACTTTGTCGAAAATTAAACTATTTGTTTAAAAATTAAACTATTCATGTGAAAATTTAACCATTTTGTTGGAAATTAGTTTTTTTCATTAATTTTTTTTTTCTGAAAATTTAGCTGCATTTTTGGGTGAAATTTTTCTTCTATAAGTTGGAAATTGAACTATTTGGTGGAAGATTCATCATTTTGGTTGACGATTCAACCATTTTATTAAAAAATTCGTGTTTTTAATTAAATTGAACTAGTTGGAAATTTTAGTTTGTTGAAATTTTTTTTTTTTTTTACTCGAAATTTAATCATTCCATTTTTTGTTAAAATTTTTTTTTTTTTTTGAAAATTCAACTATTTTGTTGAAAATTCATCTTTCGTGATTGAAAATTAACTTTTTGCTGAAAAATCGTCTATTTGGTCGAAAATTAATCTTCTTGGTTAAAAATTCATCTTTAAAGATTAAAAATTCAGCTTTTTGGTAAAAAAGATTCAACAATTTTGTTGAAAGTTTAATTATGTTGTTGAAAATTCAAATAATTTGTTAGTTATCTTTTTTGTCAGAAATTCAACTTTTCGGTTTGAAAATTCATTTGTCTTCTAAAAAAATGTATCGACAAACATATTCAATAAAAAAAAATCTATTAAAAAATGTTAACTAATATTTACCATATACTCTTTTGAAAATTTATTCACTTCTTAGTAAATATATACAAAAATCGACTTTTTTCAAAAAGTGCTCAACTGATTAATTTGATTTTCATCTTAAAATGTTCGTGGGATACCATCTTACCGTAAACAATAAAAAAATCCAATTTACTTGGAAATTTCATTTATTATTGGTTCAGCCCCACTATCACCTCCTCGCCCTATCACTTCCCGCTATCTCGCAACTAATTTGTTAGTTATCTTTTTTGTCAAAAATTCAACTTTTCGGTTTGAAAATTAATTTGTCTTCTAAAAAATATATCGAAAACCATATTCAATAAACAAATGTATTAAAAAATATTAACTAATATTTACCATATACTGTTTTCAAAATTCACTTACTTCTTAGTAATTATATACAAAAATCGACTTTTTTCAAAAAGTGCCCAACTGATTAATTTCATTTTCATCTTAAAATGTTCGTGGGATACCGTCTTACCATAAACAATCAAAAAATCCCATTTACTTGGAAATTTAATTTATTATTGGTTCAGCCCCACTATCACCTCCTCGCCATATCACTTCCCGCTATCTCGCAACTAATTTATTAGTTATCTTTTTTTGTCAAAAATTCCACTTTTCGGTTTGAAAATTCATTTGTCTTCTAAAAAATGTATCGGAAACCATAATCAATAAAAAAAATCTATTAAAAAATGTTAACCAATATTTACGATATACTCTTTTGAAAATGTACTCACTTCTTAGTAATTATATACAATAATCGACTTTTTTCAAAAAGTACCCAACTCATTAATTTCATTTTCATCATAAAATGTTCGTGGGATACCATCTTACCATAAACAATAAAAAAATCCCATTTACTTGGAAATTTCATTTATTATTAGTTCAGCCCCACTATCACCTCCTCGCCCTATCACTTCCCCTGTCTCTCCTTTGCTCATCTATCATATCCTATCCTATCCTGTAAAAAATATGAAAAATAAAAAATAAAACTGGAAAATTTGTGTATTGATTTGTCTTCTAAAGTACGGGGTAAATTCGGCTAAAGTGCGGGATAAAGTCGACTACAGTACTGGTTAAAGTGGACTAGGGTACGGGGTAAAGTCGGCTAAGGTACGGGATAAAGTCCTATAGGGTACGGGGTAAAGTAGGCTAGAGTACAAGATAAGGTCGGCTGAGGTACGGGGTAAAGTCGGCTAAGGTACGGAATAGAGTCCTCTAGGGTACGGGGTAAAAATGGCTAGGGTACGGGGTAAAGTAGGCTAGGGTACGGGACAAGGTCGGCTGAGGTCCGGGTTAAAGTCGGCTAATGTACGCGATAAAGTCTTCTAGGGTACGGGGTAAAAACGGCTAGGGTACGGGGTAAAGTAGGTTAGGTTACGGGATAAGATCGGCTGAGGTACGGGGTATAGTCTGCTACTGTACGGGGTAAAGTCGACTAAGGACTTCCTCTACCCAAAGCTATTAAACCCAAAAAAATCATTAAAATCGAAATATAATTCAAATTTCTAATTGTATCGCAATCTCGAAATACTTCCGTAACTTTCGGGCCGATTTCGAAGCTTCATATAAAAAATCTGTTACGGATAAAATGACTTGATCAACGCTAATTATCTTTTTATTACCTCAACTGTGTACCTTTTTAGCACAGGAGACATAACTGATGATGGCAAGTGCTTAAATTAAGTGCCTCTGATCTCCGTTGCTGTAGGCACGTTAGAAAAGTCAAAGGGGAAAGAATAATTGGGTAAGGGGCGAGGTGGTTGAGGCAAGTGAAAGGGGGTGGAGAAAAGACTGGTGGAAGTCAGGGGTTGGAGGCAAGCTTTGATATATGGATTGCGTCTACGCGGTCTACGCACAAATGCGTCTGGGATCTCTCTTAATTTCGCAAAACAATCCGTAAATAAGTCGCCGACGACTTACTGCAATTCCCCTTTACCCCCCCCCCCCCTCCCTGCCTCTCTTTTCCTCAGTGGTAGAGACTAATTGAATTATGGCAATTACCAACTCGGTGATTTGGCAAGGGCGCGCCAAGATTAATGAAACGATCTCACTAACGATCGACTTCCTCCTACAGTCATAAAATGTCCTTTAGATTCCTTTATTCAATTTTTTCCCATCTGTTCTTTACGAATTATCTACGAAAAGAAGTATAACATTAACGTTTGAAAAATTGCAATCTGTGCAGGTTTCCAATTTTTTTTGTTTTATCATTTTAGAAGCTAGCAAATTCACTTATTTGAAATTATAGTACACTCAGACCCCGATTTAGTATCAGTGTCGGGAGTTGCCTGAAAATAGCCTTGTTGCTAAATGGGGGGAATCGAAACGTAAACAGTCAGGGTCGCCTGAATCGTTTTCAACTGGAATGCATAATATTGCGCAATATACTCGACTGAGTAGTCACGCACTGCGGCCCTTCCGAGGCGATAATCGCAACCGTCTCTCGCCCTGCGAGCTGGGCAACTGCGTGGGCCAGCAATTCTAGGATTACTAAATCGGGGGTTACTAAATCGAAGTCCGAGTGAATAACGTTAAAGTTCAGTAATCGCAATAAAAAATTGTAAGGGGCCATTCAAAAACTAGAAAATTTCTAAAAATTTCTGCAAAATTTGCACTCTTTTTATTTCCACTATTTTTATTTTCACCCCCCCCCCCCCCCCCTGTGCCGTCATAATTACCCCCTCCCCCCGGTTTTAGGTCAAAATTTTTGTTTTTCGATTTAATTTGATAAATGCCTAAAATAAAACAGAAAACATGCAAAAGTAATATTTTAACAGACTTTACCACCCGAAATTATTTTAAATAAAATTAATTTATAGCTTCACTTTTATACCCTCAAAAATTAATTTTCAAAAAAAAAAAAAAATTAATTTGATACCGAACAGTTGCATTTACTACCTAATAGTTGAACTTTCAAGCAGAAGAAATGCATTTTTAATGGAATGTTCGGATTTTCAACTTAGAGAGACAAATTTATAACCAAATGATCGATTTTTGAAAACAAAAACAAAAAATTAAATTCAACCACAAACGGTTGCATTTTCATACAATCAGTCGAGTCTTCAAGGCAGAAAGCCGATTTTTTCAGAAGATAGCTTAATTTTTAATCCAAAATAGTGGAATTTTCAACAAAAAAGTGAATTTTCAACAAAATAGTTGAATCTTCAACCCAAAAATAATAATTTTTAACTAAAAAGTTGTTTTTTTTTAATCATAAAAGATAAAATTAGTACCAAAAGATATAAATTTTCAAACAAAAAAGTGAATTTACAAAATAAAAAAAACTTGAATCCTCAACCAAATCAGATTAATTTTTATCTAAATAATTGCTTTTTAACGAAATAGGATAAAATTTTAACCAAAAAATATTCTAATTTAAAATGAAAAGCAGTCAGTATCAGCCAAAAAAATGAATTTTTTACAAAACAGTTTTAAAAATTTATTTTTGACAACAAAAAAAGAATTTTCAACAAAATATGTAGTTAAATTTTGAAAAAAAGACAGGAATCTTTAACTAAAAAAAAAAAAAAATTTCAATAAAGGAGTTCAACTTGTAACCAAATAGTTAAATTTTTAACAAAAAAAAAATGAATTCTCGAAGAAAAATTTAATAATTGTTATTCCAATCAAAATTTTTTTTATTTTATAGCGAAAACTGTTAAATCTAACAAAAAACGACAAAAACGATTAATCTCCAACCAAAAAAATGAATTATCAACCAAGAAGATTCATTTTCTACAAAAAAGCGGATTTTTAACCAAGAGATGTATTTCCAACTAGTGTGGTGTATTTTTAAAAACAACAAAAATGAATGTTTAACAAATTAGGGCATCTTTCAACTAATAAGTTGAATTTTTAACAAAAAAATATAAATATAATAGGTGATATTTCAACCAAAAAAGATTTTATTTTAGAGCAAAAACAGTTAAATTCAACCAAAAACGACGGATTTTCAATAAAAAAGATAATTTTAAACGAAATAGTTGAATTTTCAACCAAAATAATAGAATCTTCAACAAAACAGTTGAATATTCAAGCCAAAAATGCGACTTTCTTTGAAAACAGTTGAATTTTCAACCCGAAAATATCAATTTTCATAAAAAAAGTTAATTTTCAATCAAATAAATGAATATTAAACTAGAAACTTTCAATTTTCCACAAAAAACTTAATATTTCAGTTTGCAGTCAAAAAAATTACTTGTCAATACAAATGTAGTAGTAAAATTTTCAGTTGAAAAAATTAATTTCAATACAAAAATAAAACGATTTTTCAACAAAAAGTTTGAATTTTTAGCAAAATAATTGAATTTTCAACCAAGTAGTCGAATTTAAACATTTTCAGTTAAAAAATATTAATTGTCAATAAAAAATGTAATAGTAAAATTTTCAGTTGAAAAAATTAATTTTCATCAAAAAATAAAACGATTTTTCAACAAAATAGTTGAATCCTCAACCAAAACAGATTATTAATTTTCAATAAAAAAGTTAATTTAGGACCAAATAGTTGAATTTTCAACTAAAATAAAGAGCCTCCAAACAAAAAAATGAATTTTTTACAAAATAGTTCACCTTTCAACCAAGTAGTTGAATTTTCAACCAGTAAAGAGGAATTTTCAATGAAAAATTTAATATGCGAATTATCAACTAAAACTATCAGTTTTCAACTAAAAATAGAATAGTTAAATTTTTAGTTAAAAACAAATTTATATTAAACCAGAAAAGACTCTTGAGTTAAAAAGAATTAACTTTCACCGAAAAAATAGTCGAATTTTCCAATAGGGTTCTATTAATTTAGTTCGGATTTATGCGAAAAAATGAGAAAAAAGGGGAAATTTCTTTAAAGCAGGGGAAACAAGGGAAACATTTTTTGCACAATTTTTTTGTTTATTAATAAATTTCTCAAAATTATTTTCTATGATATATTTGGTTTATAAATTCATTATTGACCTACGCTTGAACTGTTTACTTATTGTTGTATGTAGTTACAAGCAGAGATCTGATCTATCATTAATCACAGCCGGGATTCCAGCCAGACTGTGGGGTAGTCAACGATAAAGAGGGTAGTTAATAGCCTCGTTTGGTTGTGTTCACAAAGTCTCATATTTTGTATGATTTGCCTGATATCATTCTCTTTAAAATCCTCACTACCCAAATAAAATACACAGGAGATCCATGTTCATTCGTAATTAAAATTTATGTCAAAGGAAAAAAATTAGTCAAATTAGGCGCCGCACGCCTACAAAAAAGGATTTCGTAGCTTATTAAGACGTTAATCAGGTAGTTCAAATATATACCTCCTCTATTCCTCCTCCTCAAGTACCCCTATTTTCACCTACTTACCATCTCCACCAATAATTTCCCTTTCCTTACTTCCCCTCCCCATACTTCCCCTGTCCTCAATTTCCATACTTCGCCTACCATATCTTCCCCTACTTTCCCTGCTCTCACTCTCTCTACTTCCACTCCACAAAGGTTTACCTCCCATACGCATCCTCATATCTCCTCCCTCCACTCCCGCTGCCCTCAATTTCCCTACTTCCCCTCCCATAACTTCCCCTACTTCCTCTCCTATCACTTCCTCTCCTTTTCCCTCACTATCCTTACTTCCACTCTCCTAACTTCCCAGCCCCTCATCACCCTTAATTTCCTACAACTTTCCCTACCATCCAACCAATCACTTTCTTACTTCCCCTACCTCACTTCCCCTGATTCCTCTCACCTCTCACTTCCCTTCCCGGGAAAAAAGTACGATGGACGACTGACACCCAACCGAAACTGTAAGGTTTTATGTCTGGTGCTACGAAACCGACGTACTTTTTTTCGGGAAGTGTAGTCGGGGTGAGGGTAATTAGGGAAGGGAAGTTGTAGTGGAGGAGTATTGAAAGGGAAGGGGAACTCGGGGAGTAGAAGTACGGTGGGAGAGTGATGAATGGGGAAGTAGGGTGGTGCAATAGGGGATTGGTAGGGAGTAGGAGAGGGATGATAAGATAGGATAGAATCGGATAGGATCGGATATGTCCAATGGGAGTGATTGGTGGTTAAGGGAGATTTTTACGACTTAATTAACGTCTTAATAATAATAATCAAAGAAAAAATTAAACCAATTTTTCAGGGTTATTTTTAAAATTTCAATTTTTGTCTTTGATTAATTAATTAATACAGAATGAGAATTTAAAAGAATTTTAAAATTAATTTAAAAATTTGAGTCAAGTGTGAAGTAAGTGTGCGATATGCCTCCATAAACTGGAGGTCGATGATGTCGTATCGACTTTCGACCGAAGAAGAGACGCCCGCAGAATGGGATGAGGAAAGAGAAAAAAGGGATATAAGAAGATAAGAAAAACGTGCCTCGAGTCTAGACTCTAGTCCTGAGCCACCAAGTAAGCACGGCATACCTATAAGGACTTCCTATAGATTCCTCACGATTCCTTATGTAAAAGTCTGCCTTACCGCTCACCAAACTCCTATCCTTAACGTCTATCTTTTTTTTCGGAGGGGGGGGATTCAAAAAGTCGCAGAAACCTTTAGGATTTTAAGAAAGTGGTATAAAAGGTTTCGAACACGTTACTCCACTTCCTAAATCCTCCTTCGATGCGAAATTCTGCTTTAGAGTGTTGACTCTTGTTCGGGTGGCCGTCGGTCGTACATTTTTCCAAGGAGGGGAAGTAAGAGGAAATTATGTGAGGGACATTGAGGGGAAACGACGGAGGAGGAAGTAGGGTAAGTGCGGGAAAATTAGAGGATGTGGAGTAGGTGAACTGAGGGAGAGGGGAACTAATGTAAGTGGAGTGTAGGGGAAGTGAAGGGGAAGTAGGGAAAGTGAAAGTAAGGGAGAGGGTTGGGGAACTATTTAAAGTGGGGGAAATAAGGGAAGTTGAAATAGGTGTCATGAGGAGAGGGGAAGCTTAGAAAGTGAGGGGAAATGAGGAGAGGGGAAGTATGATAGTGAGGGGTGGGTAACTTGGGGAAGTGAGGGGGTGGGAAATGTGTGGCGGGGAAGTAGCGGTTGGGGAGTGTTAGCTGGGGAAGTGAGTAGAGGAGTAAGGGAAGTTTGAATTTCGGGGAGGGGAATGTAGGGGGAGTCGGGGAGAGAAAGTACGGGTTGGAAATTCAACTATTTTGTGGAAAATTCATTTCTTTGGTTAAAAATTAGTTGTAAATTCAAACTACTCAGTTGAAATTTAAACTCATTTTTTGAAACTTCATTTTTGGTTAAAAATTATTATTTTTTTTAGTTAAAAATTCATGTATTTCATTGAAAATTCGCCTTTCTTATTGGAAAATTAATATTCTTGGAAGCATATTCATCTCTTTGGTTGAAAATTTAATTTTTTGGTAGAAAATTCTTTTTTTTTCGGTTCAAAATTAATTTTTAATTGAAAATTCTAACTATTTAGTGGAAAATTCGTTTTTTTTTGTTATCCAAAAATCTTTAACTGAGATTTTAACTAATTTAGTTGAATATTTCACCATTTCAGTTGAAAATTAATTTTTTTATATAAAAATGTAACTTTCAATTTTTGTAGTTGAAAATTCGTGTTTTTTGATTGAAAATTCGTCTTTTTCATGAAAAATTATTCTTCTTGGAAGAAAATTCATCTCTTTGGTTGAACATTCATTCAATCGTTCTGTGGAAAAAAATTTTTTTTGTTTGTTAAAAAATAATTTGTTAATTGTAAATTCAACAATTTTATTAAAAATTTTAACCATTTTGTTGGAAACTCGTTATTTTTGTTGAAATTATTTTGTCTAACTGAAATTATAACTAATCCCTTTTTGATTAAAAAATATCTTTTTTAGTTGAAAGTTCATGTATTTTGTTGAATATTAATAGTTTTTGGTAAAAAATTAATCTTCATTGTTGAAAATTCATGTTTTTGGTGGATAATTCAACTTCATATTCCAGTTGAAGATTAAAAATTAATAGTTGAATATTAATTTTTTTTTGTTATAAATTTAACTACATGGTTAAAAGTTAAACTCTTGTTGAAAATTAATTTTTTTGTTAAAGTCCATTCATTAAGAATTCATCATTGTAGTTTAAAATTTCAACGTAAGTCTTCTTCTTTTAAAAAAATGCGAAATACTTGAATTGCTTCCTTACACTGAAAAATCTTAGTTGGAAAAACCGTAATATACCTAGAAAAAAACCTGGAATTGTCAGGAAATTTTTTTTAGTATTTGAGTAGACACCCTACATATATAATTATTCAGCTTTAATTTTTCCCCCCTCAAAACGAGCCTAAATTCCCTAATTTTTTTTAAATGAGGCTGTCAGTGTGACGTCTGAATCCATACGAAATTCATGGAAAAAGCTTCAAAAAAACCTGAAAAGGGTCTGGAATTAAAAATTAAAATTAGTTTAAAAAAATAAATGAAACGGAAGTAATATCTAATTATACTTAACGACAGAATTTAAATCTAGCTCAAGAGTTTTTACTGCTTGAATTCTATTTTCACTTCTCCTATTTCTATCTCATCGTTATCGACTTTTATTTTATAAGCGTGGCTCTTTCGTGATTCGAGGGCATTTTAGTGATGAAGCTAGTTTAGTAACGCCTTTGAATTGCTCTCGTGTTTGGATGAAATAATCGTATAAAACTCAGGGATGATTGCTTTATTCTTCCATGAAATTTCGTCGAGTCTGGGTGTCGTTATAATATTTTCTAGTTATGTGATGCTATCATCTGTCACATATTTTTACACAGTGTCTCAGATAATTTGTCGAAGTAATTAGATAGGCAGGGGCGTTTCCGGAACACGAAACCTACCTTACCGACGTCGAGAACATTCTGCTTCTGAAGTGGTTCGTGTCCGTGCTAAGTTTCTAGAATATTCCGGATGACGTCATAAAATAATATGGCGCAATTGTGAGAAACGAATTTGCGTAAACTAGTTCAAGGTTATTTATTATCTCCATGAAGCATTTCGCGTAAAAATTTAAAAGGTTATATTTTCATTTGTCGTTGCATTTTCTAGTGCGTCATATAGTTAAGAAAAACAAGGACAAATCAAAATATAACGTTGAAAGTGTTTACGCGAAATGCTTAATTGAGATAATAAGTAACCTTGAAGTTGTTTACGCCAATTCGTCTCTGAAAATTGCGAAATATTATTTTGTGACGTCATCAGGAATCTTCGAGAATATTCTAGAAACTGAGCACGGGCATGAACCACTTCATCTGTAGAACGGTCTCGAGATCGGTAAGGTATGGATATTGATACAGAAACCTTTGAATTTTTACTTTTTATTTTCATTAATAATCTTACAAATGCTAGAAAATTGAAAGCAAACATATATTATAAGAATCAGTGGATATTTTGTTAACAGCTAGCTACTCGTCCTGAAGGCTCTTTCACTATTCATCCTATTACTAAAGCAAGAAGAATAATCAGCAATTGACGAAACGAAATAATTTCTTTTACTCTAAAATACTCTCCCAATGTCGAGGGACTTGTGTAAAGAGTGATGCTGTCGATCTAGAGAATCGAGAGTTATTGTCTGCTACAGGGTGACTTTAAGAAGGGTCATCTTGCTGCCCGAATAGGGCACTTTGTCGTACCCTCTGCGACAACTATCTTGCCAGAGTCAGTGCTACTCTTGATAAGTGGCTTAGTGCTGAGGACCAAAGTCTTCCCTTTCGCTTTTCCGACCATTTCCTCCCTTTCCCGATCTTCGATGTTCCATTCGACGAACATTCGAACAACCAAGGCTTCATACAGATTTCGACTTTATTGGATCGTCAGAACTATCTCTACCTTCTTCCCCCGCCTCTGAATACTCCATCATCCACGTGTGGTTTACCACGCTTTTCTAACTCCCTTTCTTTCCACCAAAGCCCTATCATTTTTTTTCTTTGTCTATACAGACGATCTGTTCTATAAATTATCGAATCTCTTCAATTATTTTAACGTGTCTTAACGAGAAGGTTCTATCTGTGTGGCAATGCTACCGCGCTGATGAAGAAACGGTAAAACTACATTTTTATCAAAAATGAGTTTTTATATCGTTGGACTTATTACGAAAAGTCGAATTCAACTATGTTAATCATTACGAAAAATTGTAATTAAATCTCGAGATAATTAGGTCTTGAACAGCATATCTACAGCGATTTTCGAGAATTCCTAATGAAGAAACATACCTCTGAACAAAAGTTTATCGTATCTAGAGGAATTTCAGGATTTTGGACTTTCCTCAGATCCTAATAAAAAAACACATTTGCGCAGTACAAAAAAATACTCATGTTGATGTTGGTGGGCAGTACAGAATCCAAAAATACTGAGAATGTTTGAAAGTCTCACTTTATCAGACTTCAAGGATTTCATTTTCAAACTACAGTTATCAGCAGGAATAGTTAGCTGCATGCACAGCAAGTTTTGAAAACCAGCCGCTTACAGAAAAACTGAGCGGATTGGGAGGAAACACGTTTTTTCAGAAATTCGAAACTCTACTTTTTACGAGCAGCATCTTTGCCTATTGTGAGAAATTTTCAAAACAATTTTGTGCATCAAATATTCTCCTCAGTTTTAGCTAAAAACCAAAATCGCGCTCGAGTTTCCAGCAGGAATAGTTAGATGTGCGCATAGAAAGTTTTTTAAATTAGACGCTTATAGAAAAACTAACATAATTTTGAGTGCATTTTTCATTAAAATTTAGCAAACCAACTTCAGCACCTGTCTTTTTGAAACTGAGCGGTTCGGGAAGAAACGCGTGTTTTCAGAAATTTGACACTTTACTTTTTCCGAGCAATATCTTGGCCTATTATAAGAAATCTTCAAAACAATTTCGTACATCAAATATTCTCCTCAATTTTAGCTAAAAGTCAAAATTGCACTAGACTTTTTAGCAAATATAGTTAGATGCACGCACAAAAACTTTCTAATACCAGACGCGTATAGGAAAACACGTTGTTTCAGAAATTTGACACTCTAATTTTTACGAGCAGCATCTTTGCCTATTGTGAGAAATCTTCAAAACAATTTCGTGCATTAAATATTCTCCTCAATTTTAGCTAAAAATCAAAATTGCGCTCGAGTTTCCAGCAGGAATAGTTAGATGTACGCTTAGAAAGTTTTTAAAACCAGACGCGTATAAGAAAACTAATAGATTTCTTAGCGCATTATTTTTTTAACTGCATCTTTGCCTATTGTAAGAAATCTTCAAAAAAATTCCTACCTCAAATATTCTCCTTAATTTTAGCTAAAAGTCTAAATTGTACTACAGTTGTCAGCAGGAATAGTTAGATGCACGCACAGAAACTTTTTCAAACCAGACGCGTATAGGAAAACTAGCGCATTATTTTTTAGCAGCATCTTTGCCTATTGTAAGGAATCTTAAAAAAAATTTCTACCTCAAATATTCTCCTTAATTTTAGCTAAAAGTCCAAATCGTACTACAGTTTTCAGCAGGAATAGTTAGATGCACGCACAGAAA
>CAKNYM010052590.1:285405-302648 GCA_932195095.1 Andricus curvator
GAAACCTTCAACAAAAATTCCTACCTCAAATATTCTCCTTAATTTTACCTAAAAGTCCAAATTGTACTACAGTTTTCAGCAGGAATAGTTAGATGCACGCACAGAAACTTTTTTAAACCAGACGCGTATAGGAAAATTGAAAGAGTTTTTAGCTCATTATTTTTTTAGCACCATCTTTGCCTATTGTAAGAAATCTTCAAAAACAATTCTACCTCAAATATTTTCCTTAATTTCAGCTAAAAGTCAAAATGGCACTACAGTTTTCAGCACGAGTAGTTAGGTGCACGCACAGAAAGATTCTAAAACCAGACGCGTATAGGAAACCTAATTACTCAATATTGATAAATTAATAATTGAACATTATCTCCGATTTTCGGTCAACATATCCACGTCCAATTATAATTTCCTGGGTAGTTAATACCCACCTACTTGCTACGCTTCAGTTTCCGGTTAAAATAGCCTGCAGCATTTTGAATGATATGAACGTGAATTGTTTCTGACTTTTGATGTCGCCAGATGCTGGTTCAATTGGTACTAATTAACGATGAGCACTTAGTTTAATGGATCCATTAGTATTGTTATTGGGAATATGTTACTTGCGATGCAAATTTCCGCAAATAGCAGAGCTCAACAATTATCGACGAGAATTTATGAACAAATTTATTATTGTCTTAATTTATGCCTGCACTGACGTGACATGTTTCCGGTCGTAAAATTTCATGCCCTCTGTTTGGCAACCAACTTTGGTAATAACCGACTCTTCCCAGAAAAGGAAGTTCAATCAATTTTTACGAGTCGGAAACATTTTATTACTGAAACAATGTAGTTAAAAAAAATTGTATACCCTTTTCGAAAAAGGGATCAATTAAAATATACTCAATCTGAGAAATGTAACATTTCAAACGATTTCAAAGGATTCGAAATATTTCAGCGTTTTTTAAAAGATTCCAAAGAATTTTCAAGAGATTTACAAATTTCCATATGTTTGAACTTATTGTATGGCACAAAAAATATGATATTTTAAAAGATTCCTAAGAATTTTCAATAATTTGAAGGGGTTTCAAATTTTTTTAAAGATTTATAGCGTATTTAAAGAAATTCGAAGTTTTTTAAAGAGCTTTTCAAATTTTTAAGGGATTAAAAATATTTCAAAGGATTGTAAATATTTGAGGTATTTTTCAAAATTCTCAGGAGGCTTACACATTTTAAGGTACTTCAATAAAATTCTAAAGGATTCGAAGTATTTGAGTGTATTAAAAAAAATTCCAAGGAATCTTTAAGAGCTCTAAAAAATTCAATTGATTTCAAAAAATATTTTAAAGGATTTGAAATATCTTAGGGTATTTTAAATAGATTTCAATCATTTAGAATAATTCCAAAGAATTTTAATGATTTTAGGGTATTTTTAAAAATTCCAAGGAATTTTTGAGAGCTTTCAAAAGTTTCAAGGGATTTCAAAAAATTTCAGAGGATTTGAAATATTGTTGGGAATTTTAAATTAATTTGAGTAATTTCATGGAATTTCAAAGGATTTTTAATATTTGAGGGTATTTCAAAACATTTCCAGGTATTTTCAAGAGATTTAAAATGTTTCAAGCGATTTTCAAAGATTTTGATGAATTTTAAGGATTTGAAAAAACTAATTGCGGTGGTAAAGGAATTCCTAGAATTTCGGAAGAATTCCAAGGAATTTTATCAGACTTTTGAGAATTTCAGCGATTTTAAGGGATTTGAATAGCTCTCAAGGTATTTTAATAAATTTTTCATAATTTCTGCAAATCTCATCAGATTTCATAGAATTTTACGAATGTGAAGATATTTTAAAATATTTGTTGCAATTCATTTGAATTTATTTGAAATTTACCCTGAACTCTTATAATTTTATTCCGAATTATTTTTAATTCTTTTGAATTTTTAAAAATTCTTTATAATTCTTTTTAATTCTTTTAAATTATCATGAGTTCTTTCAAATTCTTTTGAATTCTTGTAAATTTATTTGAATCCTTAGGTGCTTCATCCAATTCTTTTGAATATCCTTTAATTTGTCTAAACTCATTTTAAACAAACTGAATTCAATAAATTTTTTCATATTTTTGAATTTCTGGACATTAAAATATGATAGCGAGGAAGCAGATAAAATTTACTGAAAACAAAAACCATTTGAGCTTCCGTTTGTCGTTTTCGCGAAAGAAATAAAGGCGATAGTATGCCACGAGTCAGGAAAAGGTAGCGCGATAATTAATAAACAAACTCATAGATATACGATAACCGAAAAACTCAGAATGCCTATCACGGATAATTTATAGTGGGACCCCCGACCCGTGAACGATTAGAAAGCTGCGTGCGGGCAACCTTAGGTCATTTTACGACACGACGATCCTTTATCTCTTCCCTCCTTTGTTTTTTTTTTGTACTTCCTTTATCCATTTGCCTTTTTCTCGAACGTCGACGTTGCTGGTTTTAGGGAAGAGGGAAGAGGGCAAAGGGATAGAAAAGTTGCTGTTACCGCGGGAGGTAAAAGTCTGGCCATTGCATCGGGGAAAAACAAGGGTGAATTACGAGGCTGCGCCCCGCGGCCGCCTTTCACCCCTAGAGAAGGATAATTCGAGCGATACATTTGAATTTCCCGCCATTACCCTTCCCTTTCCTCCCGTGGCCATCGGGGATTTCCATTAGCTAATAACGCACAGAGAGACGGCTCACACGCTTTCCACTACTACTATTTCTCTTTACTTCTACTTTTGTCTCTTTGCACCCCGAGCGATACTTTTTTTATTGGTGACACCAATCTCGATTCCTCATAAACAAGTGAGTTTGAAGGAAAAGTAAAATAAATTCAAACTCTATATTTGATCCATTTCTAATTTTTCCCTTTTGTCTTTTTCAGGTAAGCCAGTCTTAAAACAATAATCGGAAGACCTTTTTTCAACTAGGTAAGAATAAAAATGTAACTATTAGAAGTAGTCCATTTCTTACGTAACAGGTTTTATAATTTTTTTAGCCCCGGGCAGAAACCCTTATAGTTTTGGGAGAGTAGGTAAAGTGATGGAGGGAGATGTACGGGTAGTAAGGGAAAGTGTGGGGAGGGAAGTTTTAGAATGTGAGGAGGAAATAAAGAAAATGAGGGGTCAGGAACTAGGGGAGTGAGAGGAGTGGAAGTATGGGAAATGGGGGAAGGGAAAGTGAATGGGAGGGTGGGGACGAGACGAAAGGGGAATTAGAGGAGTGATAACTGTGAGGAAGTAGGGAATATTAAGGATAGGGAAGGGAAGTATGAGAAGTGAGAGAAGAAAAAGTGAGGGAGGGGGTGAACGAGTTGTGAGGGGAACTGTGGGGCGGGAAGTGTCGGGAAGTGATTGCGAAGAAACGTTAATGTCAGAGGATGAGTAGGGAAGGTATGAAAAGTGAGAGGAGGGGTATTGGGGGAAGTGAGGGGAATTAGGTGAGGTGAAAGTAGCGGAAGGGAGTAGCAGTGAAGGGAAATGGGTGAGTTTGAAGTAGTGGAAGGGGGAATAAGTGAGGTGAAATAGAGAATATTAGGGATAGGGAGGGCAAATATGGGACTTGAGGGAAGTTAGAGAAGGGGAATTATGGGAGCGGAAAATAAGGTGAAATGAGGTGGGTCAGGGGAGGAAAATTACGGACGGGGGAGATTTGAACGACTTACTCAACGTCCAAATAGGCTACGAAACCCTTTTTTCTACGCGTGCGGCGCGTACTCTGACCAATTTTTAGGACAATTTTTGGATCCACCCTCCACCCTTGTAATTCAGCTATAACGGTAGACCATGATCCCCTTTACCACTTATTGTTACGTATCTTTCAACATTCTCTAAAAATATACTATTTCCAATTTTGAAAGTAAATTTTGCCATGCCTGAAATCGCTGAAACAACTTTTTAAAAAGATGAAAGTTTAAAAAAAAATAACTACGAAGATTATTTACTTATTTTGAAAATCAGAAACTAATAAGAAGTCAACCTTTTTTAAAAAATTAGTAAGAAGCGGCAGTAAGAAAAAATTTATTTGCAAAAACCATTGTTAAACTAATTATTTTTTGTAAGTCTTAAACATTTTGTAGAACGGAAAACAAATTCAGCGAAGCAACAGATAATCGATAAAGCAAAAGTATAGCTCGATAAGGAAAGGGAGAAAAGTCGCGACGGAATTTCAGCTATTTTCTGCAAATTGTTTCAGGGACGTATTTTCCTAGGGCGACTGTCTTCGTAAGGGTGGTGACTGCGACCTTCCATTTTCTTATTTGCAATATATCTCGTGCCAAGGGCTCTCTAACCTCTGCATCATTCTCGACAGTGAATATATTTATTCCTGAATTTGTTTTGCGCATTGCGCTTTTCATTTTTATTATTTGCCGTCTTCAGTGTTTTGCTTTTAAAATTATTGACACAACATTGACAAAGGGAAGCTACACCCTTCGCAATTTGGTTTGTATTCATTCTTCTCGCAGTAATAGGTTATTACCAAACTTATAATATGCCAAATTAATAAGATGCGCTTTCCAGTAATTCTCGAGAAAAATGGCTTTAAAAAAATCCACGCACGTTACATGAACCGCGATACGAGCGTCTTTGCCGGTTTGATAGTGCTCCTTCGTGAAAATACAAATTGGGGCGAATTTTCATTCGGCCAAATGAATTTCGGTAAAATAAACAAAAACAAATAAGGAAAAGTGAAGTAGAAGAGCGAAGAGGGACAGAATGAGATCCTGATGAAGAAAAAGAAAAGAAATAATATTAGTTGGGTCGTCTATGAAACCCTTTCTGACGGACGGTTGCCGCCCTCCTAACGAACTGATTTTTTTTTTCCTTTTCCCAGAGATCTTGGTTTCACTGAGGGAATAAACAATGCGAATGCTTTAATAATACGGCGACAGCGGGTTAGGCTTCGTTGACTTACGACGCAAGTTTTCGGTTGCGAGCAATTTAAGCTTCGAATCCCTCTTTTTGGGGACGCGCACTTTGAGAGTTTAGGCTCACCGGCCCTCCTTACCCTCAGCCCGGCCTTACGACGCTTTAATTATCAGTTGTAAATCAAAGTGCGAGCCGTACCGATAAATCTCAACGATGAAAACGTTCCTCACAACGAGTGAGCATAAATCCACTCGCAATTGTAGAAACGAATATTAAACTTCGAAATTGCCTCTTAAAGAAAAGTGCTTTTTCCTTCATTTTCAATCCAACGTAGTGATGAGAAAAAACTCGTTTCTTTCAACAAGTTACTGTAACTAGATACTCTTTTGGTAACGATAGTTGTCGAGCAAACAAGGGGATGAAACTAAAAAAAATGTGAATTACAATTTTCATGCGCGGGTCCACAATATTTACCTCTAAGGTGGCAATGATCCTTCTTTCGTATCATAAACGCTGACGAGTATAACTAGTACCCTATAAAAAGTAACTTACCCATCACTGCTTATAGCCCATTTTTAATGGGCTATAGGACCATATCGAACATTTCAAAAACAATTTCTATAGTTATTTTTATATTTTATATTTTTTGGAAGCCGGAAAGGGTTTTCTGAAGAGCCCTTCACAAAGCTGAATGACAAAGTGAAGAGCCTGGAGATATTGAAGGAAGCCTCTTACTCTCTAGTGCATCTTTAGATGTTTCTCTCCCAATCTTCTCGTCCTAAAGTTAGTTCTACAAACGAGATAAGATTTTTTGTATTAAAAAGATTCTTACTACTGGGTGGCCGCAGGCCAGAAAAAACCTGGTAATCAGGAAAAAATTAGTGATTTTTCGAATAAAAAGTTACAAATGTCAGGAAATTTCTGTAAGAAGCACTTTTAAAGTAATTGTCAAGAACAATCAGGGCTGCTATACCTATTTCTGACTTTTTTCGAGTTCTTTTGAAATATGTTAGTATATTTTAAAAGATGTCCACAAGTTTTAACAGATTTCCATAACTTGAAACAATTTCAATGGATTTCAAAGAATTTTTTCACAAGAAGTGACGGATTTCGTAGAATTTTAAAGACTTTAAGAGATTTTCGAATATTTTTTGCAATTCATTCATTCATACAAACAAAATATTTGTTCATTAATTTTTTTAATTTATCCTGAATGCATTTAAATTCTTTTGAATTATCTTAAATATTTTTAATTCACTTGAATTCTTCTCAGTTCACTCATTTCTACTCAATTTCAATGGATCTTTTTTAGTTTTTGTTTATTTTTTCCCGAGTAAAATAAGGAAATAATTTTAAAATTTTAATTTGAAATTTTTCTTTTTATTAAATCATTTATCAAATTCTTTTGAATTCCCTCGAATTTTCCTAAACTCACTTCAAACTTACTGAATGCAATGAATTGTTTGATATTTTTGAATTGCTTGAAATTCACTTGCAGTTTTTTAAACTCATCGAATTCTTCTTATTTCCCTGATATTCCTTTAATTCGGTCCAATTTTTCTGAAATTAATTACATTTTTTGGATTTTTCTAATTTTTTTCCAATTTATTTGAATTTTTTAAAACTTAACTTAAATTTTTTGAAGACTTCTTGTGTTAGCAATTAGTCAAAAAAAAAAGATTTGCTATGTTAAGAATAACCCCTCATAAAATAAAAGATTATTCTCACAGAAAAAACGACAATTAAATTTTGTTTGCAGGTAATACCTTCAATATCTTCACGCTCTTCACTTTGTCATTCAGCTTTGCAAAGGGCTCTTCAGAAAACCCTTTTGGGCTTCCAACAAATACAAGATATAAAAATAAATATAGAAATTGTTTGTTTAATGTTGAACAAGATCTACATCCCATTAAAAATGGGCTATAAGCAGTGATGGATAAGTTACTTTTTAAAACGAACTAGTTATTTCTCATCACCGTTTATGATACGAAAGAAGGATCATTACCACCTTACAGGTAAATATTGTGGACCAGCGCATGGAAACTGTAATCCAAATTTTTTATGTTTCACCCCTTCGCTCGCTTGAACAATTTTTTTAATTATAGAAAAGCATTCAGCATTGAGACTGTAAATTGTATATCTTCCTTTTCTCTGAAACTCAAATCTCAGAAGCCATAATAAAAGTATAATTTCGAAGATTTGTCTCCAAGCGACAAGTACCGTAGGATATGAAGAAAAGGTGAAAGGGAGAGAGTGCAAACTTCCGAAAGGCCTTTATCCAGCTAAAGCGATTCAAAGATTGAAAACCGTTTAGCTTTCCCGACGTTGCACCCAGAATTTGCACCCTATCTTCGCCCGCTTTAAGTTTCTTGAAAACCACCCTTGCTGCTTTAATATTGACTGTCATTTTACCTCAGGTACTTTAATTAATTTTTTTAAAGAGAAGACAAATTGAAAGGCACGAGTCTTGAATTTCACTCGAATCGCGTGTTTCTGATATCGAATCGAGGATCATTTCCAGTCTGGAAACAGTATCACGGAATCTTGATATACCTCGAGATTCAGACAATAGTTTACCGGCTTAAATATCCGATAGATAAGCCTAAAGACAATGGGGTGCAACCAACATTGTGGGAAATGATAATGCGAGGGTATTTGAGAGAAGATAATTAGATTTAAGTTGTCCCTAAAATTCTAATGCGTAAGGAATATTTTTTTAAATATGATCATATCGTTTTTTATATAAAAAATGATAAAACGAAATAACGCCCACAAATTCTGGTTATGGCGTTTTTTAAAGAATTCCTCTCTGTTACCTGTTTTCAATATACTTCCTCTTTTTCTGGGTTTTGTTCCCTTAAATATAAACTGAATTAATAGAACCCAGTAGGACATCCAATTTCTATTTTTAGTTAAAAGTTCATTCTTTTCGATTGAATAGTCTACAATTATATTTGTGGTGCAGAATTCATCATCAAAATTTAATTATTTTGTCGAATATTTTTGTCAGATCATTGATATCATGGAAAATATCATTAATACTTAATCATTGATAAAAGGATTAAGTAACGATAGGCTTATTTCTACAGTCCGGTAGATTTGAAGATAATTATAAATTCTCTTTTAGAAGTGGTGGCCCATTTGGTTTTGTGAATAGTCTAAATGAAACTGCCTCTAATCACTATTCGCAAATGGACGAATAGTTAATCTGCGAAACAAAGCCGATCACGAATCTATGCAAATACAATTACTCCCCATTCCCATTCTGTTAAGTTTCGAGCGTGCTGGTTGAAATCTGCCGGTTCTTATCAGGACGTTTCTCGAAGCTTCAGCCAACGAGGCAGAATTATCCACAGGGACATGTGAGCCTGAGCAGGATTAAGTCTTTTTTCTTTTCTCCCTTTTTTGTACTCATTATCTCTAGACTACTCTTACATAAATCGAGAGTTTTTCGTAGCATCGTATTTCTGAATAAATTTAAATCAAAATTTAAAAAAATTTTATTTCTAAATAAATTTATTCATTTTGATCTAATTTATCCCACCGCTGTCACCAGTTTACTGTAACTGGCACCTATCTCACCGCTCTGACCAACTTACTCTAACTGGTGACAGCGGTGAGACAGCTTAGTTTCAAATGAATAAGTTTATTTAGATATAAAAAATGACCTATCCCACCGCTGTTACCAATTTACTGTAATTGGTGACAGCGGTGGGACATGTCCGTTTAACTTTCACTTGTAATCAACTCCCTCTTTTTGGTTCAATTTTAATCTGTTTTTTGGAAATTCATCTTTGCAGGTTGAAAATTCAACAATTCGGTTAAAAAATTAACTATTTTTTCGAAAAATATAATTTAATTTGTTTACTTCCGTTTATAAAATACTCTGTGTTCAAAATGTTAGAAGATAAAATTTCTGGTTTTTGAATCAACGGTCAGCGGTGGGATAGGACGGTTTTAAATGAATGGATTTATTTAGATATAAGAATGACGTATCCCACCGCTGTCACCAGTTTATTGTAATTGGTTACAGCGGTGGGATAGGTAATTTTTATATCTACATAAATTTATTTCGATATAAAAATACCCTTCTTTAAAAATTCGATGCTGAGAAAATTCTTTAAGACAGCCTTTCCTTTTTTAAAGTAAAAAATGGTGGGGAGGTATGTCCTAATGAAAATACAAACAAGCTGAAAATCCCAGGTGGAGGTAAGGCAGCTTCTTGCACGCTTGAATTAACGTCGTCTCGCATTAAAGCTTAACGACCTTGAGTAGAATTTCACGTGTTTCTACTGTTTCCAATGCATTGTAGCAACATTGCACCCTATAGACTCTGGAGCAGAACACTTTACCCAGACATTTAACATTTCACCTTCCAGGCTTGCAACTCTGGCTGTGGGCGGGTCAACTTCTCGGCCACAAGCACAATATACAAAGCATCTCTCACACAGCTTGCCTCACATAGACTCACGCAAAGTGGATTAAGCTCTTATCGCATATAACATGTTAATGAACTTTCTTACTGCCACTTTGGCGCTTCCAGTTGAGTGTTACGTTCGTCGTTACTCTCGACGACCTCCCAGAATTCTGAATGAACGTAAAGCTTCTTCTGGGTTTAATCAAAATAAACTTAATTGTCAAGTCTTCAATCAGGTGCTACAAGTCCTCTATCTCTTTGAAGAAACATGTCAAATCTTTTTTAAAAAAAAGTGAAACCTGATTGGCTTTTCATTATTTGAAGTTTAGACCTGTCCATTGCTCGGAACGAGTCGATTTTGTCCTGGAAAGTTTGAGCCCGATTTGTGGAAAAGTGACGACTGGATCCTTCATCACGATAATGCACTTGTCCATTCATCGCAGCTTATCCAGCAATTTCTGGTGAAAGAGCCTGTGTTAAAACTGTTTCGCCAGAAATTGCTGTTAGCTATAGAATCCTATCAATGTCGGTAATATGTCGGTAGCAGAAATCTACTTTCTACCTCGTATAAAACACAATAGGAAAATACTCACATGAATTCAAATATGAATAAAAATAGAGCTAATGCTGTGAAACGATTTCCAGTTATTTTCCAGCAGAAGCCGATCAATTCTGGTCATGAAGCTTTGGAATTCAGAATAGATAGAACAAGCATACATTTCTTCCGATATTGTCTGGCTCACTGGAAAGAAAACAATTCCATGCATTTTTGAGTTTGGCTTTACGGGGCATCGAGGTAATGCAACTCGACGAGGGTAGTTTTATTCGAGAGTGTAACTGTTCTTCTTGAAAATACACAGCAATTCTTACAATCTTCTTTTCTAGAAAAAGCAATGTCTTTCAAAGAAGTCTTATTTTCGATCGGTAATTTTTTTATTTTGATTTTGATATATTTGTTCTTTGAAATTAAATTCAAGTACCGTCGACTGAAGTAAACCTTTATTAAGGCTTTTACTCCCTAGAGATTTTTTTTCTTCATCGGTTCTTACTATATATCCTAAAAATATTGTTTATAAAATGTTCAGAATGTCTTATTACGGAGATCACAGTCAGTACCGTTTTTTTTTATATAATACCCTTTTTTCCCCGCTCAAGTTTGAAAAGTTCCCTAAAACACCTTAAATCAAGAATTTGGACCCGATTTTTTCCTTTTTTTTTGTACAAAGTTCCGATTCATTGAAAAGCTTCAAATTCATAATATTTCAACCAAAGAGATGAAATTTTCACTAAAATTATGAATCTCAAACCAAGAAAACATAACAAATATTAACTATTACCCTGGTCAACAAAGAAACAAGATTGTTTAAGTAGATCCATATTTACCCCAAAATGATTCATAATTACCCCAATTGATGGTACGGTATATAAATTAATTTAAATTCAAGTTAGATTGAGAAGAGTGAGAGTCTGGTGAAGAGATTGGAGGAGGGAGTTGTAAAAGTTGTTATTTTTTCGTGAACAGCGAATGTTTTCTCAAGTCTCCAGCTGTCAGTGCTTCTGGCCAAAAATACCCATCTATTCGCAAAAAGAGAAATCCGCCTCGTAAAAACAAAGTCGCCTTTTCTCTTATCGGCCTCATTCGTACTCGTTTATTACTGCGAACGATAGAAGCTGAAACTTGTGCAATTTTCTGCCTCAAGGAAGATCGATTTAACCTCGAATAAGAGCTGGACTAAGTTCATAACTTCAGACCCAATCAAATTTACTCTCGTGTTTTGAACTGATCAAGTTTATCTTGAGAGATATCTGAAGAAGGAAGAGGAAAATTAATGTCCTGTGAAATTATTATTTGTATCCTATATCTGTTTCAAATCCTGCAAAAATTACTTTTAATGAGGAAAAAAGAGATTTTTCACAAAATAATGATGTACCATCAACTGTTTAAAAAAAAAGTTAACTCTTAAACCCGAAAAGATCTACTAATTCGCATTTAAACGAAAAAAACGAGAAAAAGGGAATTCTTAAAAAAGGAGATAACGAGGGGATTAGGGAAATCATCATGAAGTCTGTCTTTAGATGCTTTAATTGTAAAACGTTTTTGAGCGACCCTTATTCGATTAGAATTAATGTTTAGATTACAGTTTTCATGGGTGGGTCCACCTAATTTACCTGTAAGGTGATAATGATCACCGTCTCTGGTATCACAAACTTCAAAGGGGTTTTTATAAGTGCGACTGTCTATTGAACAATTAATTTTTTTGTTAGTTTTCTCCTAATACTCGAAATTGAGATCATAAAGGTAATAATTAAGGTATAGTTACCCCGGTTGGCGGCAATGTTAAATAATTCGAGAGTTTCTAGAAGAAATGAAAGAGAGATATCGTAAAATTTACTCCTCGACTAGACAGGTCGCATTTTTGTTATTTTAAACCATCGCACACTTGTACCGACTTTTACTGCGGTTGAAGTACACCATTTGTGAGATTTACTCCAGTTAGGTTAGAACTTAGGGTAGAAAAGAACGAAAGTCTCTCGAGAACATCCGGGGAAAGCCAGCCCTTTTCTTGTATTGCCTCGAATCGCCCGAAATTCGATCTCCTCCCCTCAGAACCTGCCAACAGAATTTTAGCTTCACGATCACTTTGAGGGTCAATTTCTCATCGCTCAATCACATATTACAATTGTTTTTAAATTTATCTAGATATTATTTATCTTTTTATTTCAAATAAAATTGGATTGCACGGGCGATTTTTTGATAAACATATTAGCACCGGAAATGACTTCAGAATAAGTACAGGAAGCCACCCCTACCAGGGAAAGTATTTTAATTAATTCTGAGGGTTGTTTTAACATCCCTTAAAGATAGAAAATAGCAAGGAAATCGAAATTTCCTAACCAAACTCATGCCAGACTTTTTGATTAAACTATTGGGGTTGGAAATCACTTAAGAATAAATGTAGGGAACATCCCTAGATGCAAAGGTCGTTGAATTTATTTTAAGGGTTGTTTTAACACTCCTCAAACTTCTCAAAATTTTTTAATTAAGCTATTGTGGTAAGAAATTACTTCAAAATAAGTGCGGCATTATTAAAAAGTTAAAAATTGTAAGCTTTTATAAACAAGAAATAATTTCAATGATTTATAACTCGAATCCCGATTAAACAATTGTAATTTTAAACGTTAAAAATTGGAAATGTTTATTTAAAATTTCACGATAAAATTAGAAAAATTCGTCAGGAATATTAATAGTTTACTTAAACGAATTTTGTCAGTCAGTTATGAATTTTTCACATTTAGAAAAGCTACCACAGGTGCATCGTATTATTCATGAATAATGGTGCTATTTTTCGCGAAAATTTAGTTTCTTATGACTTCCGACATGTTCCTCCTTTCTGTAACTTTTTCGCTTCAAGTGACGAAAATAAGGAGCGAAAAGTGTATTAGTTTCTTTTTAGTGTCTGTTCCAATCTGTGGAAATAAAATTTCCAGATTAAATTTAAACTTTTATTTATAAAAGTATTTACACTTTTTATTTTATCTAAAATTCAAAAAATACAATGATTGTGTTAAATTATTTCATCTTCTTAAAATTATAAGTAATAAGTTAGAAAATCTACCTGAAAATCCGTAGATCTTTCATTTTCCGGAATCAGTCCTCTTACTTTCGAAAAGTTGATTGGTATAAACGAAAAAACTTTGCAAATATAAAAATCGAGTAGACGTCAAATTTTCGACAATAATATATTTTTCTTATAAACATCAAACATTCGCATTACTTCGCATTTTTCCATAGTACAGTCCTTAGTAATTCCATAGTAATTTCCATAATTTTAATAATAATAAAATAATTTGATCAAATAAAATCAGGGTGGCGACTTGACCGGGAAACCGGGAAAGACCGGGAAATGACCTGGAATTTTATTGACCGGGAAAAAGCCGGGAAATGACCGGGAATTTAATTTAAAAACCGGGAATTTACTTCTGAGTATAGAAAAATTCAAGAAATATAATTTCACTTGGAACAGGAAATTTTTTTAAATTAACAATTAATAATTCGGATTTAGAAGAAAGGAATTTTCAAAAATCCCTCTTCCAAGTCAGAATTCGTCACAATTTGAAAGTTCCCTCTTCTAAATTTTAGGTAATAAAAGTACTTCAAGCAGTTTTCAGAGTAGAAGTAGTATTTCAAAGAAGAAATATTTCTGAATTATAATAGAAATTTTTTTTACATTGTTCGTTGCGAATTCATCGTTTTTTAGTTAAAAATTCAACTACTGGGTTAAAAGTTAAACTTTTGTTAAAAATTAATTTGTTTGGTTGAAGATTCATCATTTTAATTTAAAATTCATCTCTGGTTGAAAATGTAACTACTTTCTTGAAAATCAATTTATTTTTTTTTAATGAAAATTCAACTATTTGGTTGAAAATTGATATTTTGCATTTAAAAATTAAACTATTTGTTTGAAAATGTATGTACTTTGTGGAAAATTCATCTTTTTTTTTGTAGACAATTAATCTTTATGGTTGACAATTCATCTATTCGGCATAAAATTCAATTATTCCAGTTGAAGATTTATCATTTTAGTTGAAGATTCATAATTTTAGTTGACAATTCATCAGTTTGGTTGAAAATTAATTTCTTTAAATGAAAATTTAACTGTTCCGTTGTGACTTGAAAATTATTATTTTCAAGTTCGGAATTCCACAATTTGGATAAAAATTTGTCTTTTTTAATTGAAAATTTTTTGGTAGAAAATTATCTTATTTTTCTTTTAAAGTTATTCTTCTTGTTTAAAAATTCTTCTGTTCAGTTAAAAATTCAAGTATTCCAGTCAAATATTTATCATTTTAGTTGAAAATTCATCTTTTAGGCTGGAAATAAAATTATTTTGTTGATAGTTAAACTCTTTTGTTAAAAATTAAATTTTTTTTTAGTTAAAGATCCATCGTTTTAATTAAAAATTCATTTCTGTGGTTGAAAAATGAGCTGTTTGATTGAAAATTTGTTTTTTCTTTGGATGTTTTTTGGATGAAAATTATTATTTTTATTAAACTGAAAATGTAACTATTATTCCAGTTGAATATTTCATAATTTTAGTTCAAAATTCATGTCTTTGGTTGAACATTCATTTTTGACTAAAAATTATCTTTGTTAGTTGAAAATTCGTCTTTTTTGGTAGAAATTAATCTTCTTGGTTGAAAATTAATGTTTTTGGTCAAAAATTCAATTATTCTAGTTAAAGATTCATCATTTCAGTTACAAATTCATCTTTCTGGTTTGAAATTCAACTATTGCAGTTAAATATTTACAATTTTATTTGAAAATTCATCACCTTGTTTGAAAATGTAACTATTATTTTGAAAGTTAGTTTTTGTTGTTGTTAAAAGTTAGTTTTTTTTGTTGAAAGTAATTTTTTAACTGAAAATGTAACTTATTCCAATCGAAAATTCCATAGTCGTTGTTGAAAATTCATCTGTTTGGTTAAACATTAATTTTTTTAACTTGAAATTTAATTATTAAAGTTTTGGTAATTAATTAATTTGTTGGTTTGAAAATGTAACTATTTCAGTTAAAGATTCATTGTTCTGGTTGAAAACTCTTATGTTTGGTTTAAAAATAATTTTTTAAACTAAAAATGTTACTATTCCATTTTTGATTGAAAATTATTATTTTTTCAGTTCAAAAGTGAACTATTTGGTTGAAAATTTGTCTTCTTTTATTAAAACTTGAAACCTTTCTTTAAAAATTAATGTATTTGGTTGAAAAATGGTATTTTTGGGTAGAAAATTAATCTTTTTATTTAAAATGTAATCTTCTTTAAAAATTCGTCTTTTTGGTTGAAAATTCAAGTGTTCCAGTTAAATATTCATCATTTTAGTTGAAAATTTATCTTTTTGGTTTCAAATTTAACTATTCCAGATAAAGATTCATAATTTTATTTGAAAATTCATCACTTTGGTTGAAAATGGAAATATTTTGTTGAAAATCCGTTTTTTTGTTGAAAATTAATTTTTTCAACTGAAAGTTTAACTATTCCATTTTTTGTGAAAAATTGATATTTTTTAGTGGAAAATTTAAGTATTTTTTTCAAAATTCATTTATTTTGCAACGTTTTGCTCTGTTGTGTTAAAAGATGTTTAGAACGAGCGTCATGAATTAAAATAAATGTTTGCGTTTTGCGGCAAATATAAATATGTTACTTTGAGTTGACCGGGAAAAATGAAAAACTTGACCGGGGAAAACCGGGAAATGACCGGGAATTTGAAATCGTCCGCCGAATCGCCACCCTGAAAATAAAAAATCATCGCATTGAAACGAGTACAGTAAAATAAGACGATGCAGTTCGAATAACCTTAACAGGAAAAAAAAAGAAATGAGATAATCAATAAGAAATACTAAATTTAAAATAAAAGTACTTACTCAACTTAGAAATATTGTTATTTCATACCTTACTGAAACTTTTCATTGACATTACGTAAAATTTTCCGGCAGTGATTTTGCATGGTTTGGAACCTCTCATTATTATAAAAAGGAAGGTTTTTCTGATCGATGTTGACATTTGATACCAACCACTATTATAACTAAAAGGATCAGTAAAATTTGTATGAAAAATTTCCGTTTCTAAGTACTAATAAAGTATAAAAACCCGAAAATTTTTCAAATTAAATTAAATTCCTATTATTTTTTTTCTACAGAAATAAATCTAAAATTTAATTTTTATTTGTTTATGATATAAAATATTTACGCTGATTCGGAAATCCTCAAACTGTGATCCACTAATCTTTGCCCAGGCACACTGTTAAATAAAAGCTGAACCACCAGTAAAATTGTATAATTGGTAAACTTAAGGACATCATCGAAGTTGCCCAGTTTTATCACAACCTAAAGAAAAACTTTATTTTACAAGTATAAATTCAAATAATATAAATAATAAACAATATTTTTAAAAAATACCTGAACTCCAGTGAAACATAGAATTAACATACTAATTCCTGTTAGAACAAAAAAGTAGACTGCATAAGTGTTTTCTATGTCTTCGGCATATCTTGAAAGGATAGTTGCATAAATGATAAGGTTAATAATATTATAATAAAATAAAAAGACTGTCCATATTTTGAAAAATATAGAATACTAACTTAAGTGCATTGTTGTGCTGCTTAATGCAGAAGGAAAGTTCTTCAGATACATTCTTTTCCACCTGTTTTTTATTTTCCAATTTAAAATCCTTTATAATATTCTCTAATCGATGTCTTAAACATGAAAAAAATTTCAGAAGCTAAAATATACTTTATAGTTCAATTTTGGTAAACTTCTTTTAATTCTCAAAATTTAATTGGCGAAAAATATATTTACAGGGTTAGTACAGGAAAGTGAAGTGCAGAAAGTCAGGGAAAATCAGGGAATTTAAAAGCTGGACAAAGACAATCAGAAAGAGTCAGGGAAGGTCAAGAAAAATCTGATATGAAGTTAATTTTATTATTTTGTGGAAAATTCATCAATTTTGTTAAAAAATCATTCTTTTTGTTTTAAAATTCGTCCTTTTACGTTGAAAATTTCAGTTTAACCTTTAAGTATCGACGTGCGGTTCCACAGACCGCACGGTCATTCAAGGTAACTTCAGTTATCGACAAGTTCACGTGAATACTCAAAATTTTTCAAAATTTTTGAGAATTTTTTATATTCATGGTAACTTGGGTTATTGGCTATTAACCAAAGGTACCATAAATGATAAAAAATTTCCCGAAATTCTGGGCAGGTTTTCTCCCTAGGGAGAAAAGTTGCGTCACTTTTGCTCCCTAAGAAAAATAAGTAAAGCAATTTTGTTCTCCATGGAGAAAAAGTACAGCATTTTGGCTCCCTAAGAAGAAAAAGTAGAGCACTTTTGCTCCCTAGGGAGAAAAAGTACGGCACTTTTGCTCCCTAGGGCGAAAATGTACGGCACTTTTGCTCCCTA
>CAKNYM010052590.1:309750-330521 GCA_932195095.1 Andricus curvator
TTACATGTGAGGTGCTCTACCAATTGAGCTATCGCAGTTCACCAGTGTGTTCACCTTAATTAATTAAGGAAATACAAGTTCTGAAATTTTCACTGGTGAACTGCGATAGCTCAATTGGTAGAGCACCTCACATGTAATGAGTTGGTTGCTGGTTCAAATCCAGTTCGCAGTGAATTTTTTAGAACTTAATTTCTTGTGTTTTAATTTAATTTCGCATAATGAAAATTAATTTTGATATAGTAGATTACCTACTTATCAACGATTCTATAACAGAGACCTCTGTTGAATCTAACATCAAAAATACTGGTATTAGGCCTCCAAAAAGATTTCTTTCAGATTGTTGAATTTTCAACTGAAAACCATCAATTATTTATCACCCAATAACGGAATAGTTAAAGTTTCAGATAAAAAAAATCAATTTTCAACCAAAAAGAACGAATATTCAAGAAAATATTTTAATCTTAAACTGAAAATCAATTTTTACCAAAATTGTTTAACATTCAACCATTTACTTGAATTTTTAACGAAAGAAGATGAATTTTCAGTAAAAAATTTGTTAGTTGAATTTTCAACTAACAACTGTAAATTTTAAGACAAAAATGCATCAGTAAAATTTGCAGTTAATAAAATTAATTTCCAACTAAAAAAAAACGAATTTTCAACAAAATAGTTCAATCTTTAATCAAATAGTAAAAAATTTTACCAAAAGAGATGAATTCTGAACTGAAAATAAAACAGTAGACTTTTCAATTAAAAATAATTAAATTTGAACGAAAGATTGTTGAATTTTCTCATTGGGTTCTAGTAATACAGTTCGCATTTAAGGGAAAAACGAGAAAAACGGGAAGTTTCCTAAAAACAAGGAAAAAAGTGGAATTAAAGAAAAGTGTAAAGAGAAGAATAGGGGAAAGAGTGTTGAAAAATGGAAAGAAGCTTTACTTGTAAATTAAAAAAACTTATTTTCATCTAATCTATAGAATTCCTAAAAATAAAACAAGAAAAAACCACCAAATCCCCTTCCTTCTCTTTTTTATTTCTTTCGTATTTTTTATTTTTATCCAAAGAAACAAATTTTTTTTCAGGAATTGCAATAGGAGCATATTTTGGTGGTTGTCCAAATTTGATCGTTGGATTCTTGCTTTATTTTCAGGAATTTTATACATTAACTTGAGTATTGGACGTTAAATAGGATTTTGAATTTGATTTTGATCTAATTTAAAATTCTTAAATTTTATTTCCATTTTTTCAAGTATTTCAAAAAATTGTTATTCACATTTATATTTCCCATTCCCAACATTGGAACTTTAGCTATTTCCAAAGGAGAATCTATTGATGAATTTCTGGAACATTGAAAAATGAAATAGAAACCTACCATTAGAGGAATGTTGCTGCCCCAAAGAATGAAGAAGATGCATCGATGAAGAATTTTCTCACAGTTTGATTGATAAGGCCAAAGTCCAAGAGCAGACAAGAGAAACTTATTGAGTCTAAAATAAGGATGATGGAAATCCATCCCTCGACAATGTCTCTAGAAAGACTGTAGGGCTATACCATAAAATGATTTTCTTCCACCCTTTCCAACATCGACCCATCATATTCCTTAAATATAAAATTCAGAATTAGCTTTAATTGCCCCAATTTAATATTCTACCACCTTGGCTGTGACTATTGATTGCGAAAATTATGGCCACGTAAGTCCTCCGCTTTTGCATAATAAAGTAGAGAATATTGCAAAATAGCGAGTTCGCTTACTATTTCCTTTAAGTATTTCCTTTGTATGACATGTTGCAGTAATTATTTTAATTTCGTATTCTGTCACGTCTGGTATTAACTAAAAGACTGACGTGGGAAATAAGCTCCTGGCTCTTGCATTATGAAATAACGGATTCTAATCTGGGGGTGAAAAATATTTAGTAAAAGACGCTCGCATCAGTCTTTAGTTGGACGCCCGACTGTTAAGAGTGCAGAATATTTGCGAACTTGCATTATTTTTCTACTGGAACAGAATTATCTAAGATGAATAACATTAGAACTAACAACAGCATATTTAAAAGGAGTAGTATTTTCAACAAGCTGGATTTATTCGATAATTTATTACAATATAAAGAATATTTCTTTGTAAGTAAGTATCATCATAATTATTTTAGGTAGGTTATGATATCTGTCGCGGCAAAGTTTTGAGACGGTTTCCGATAGAATTGTTTGCGAAAAAATAAAATCTGAAACTTTCAAATCAATATCTCGAATAGTTTTCGAGATATCGATGTTTTATAATAAAATTATTCACAGTTACACCCTCCCCCTTTCCAGGATCGCCTCCTCCTTTATACATCCCTTTTTGAGAGGAGAGTAACTTGGGTGACACCTGCACCCAGTCACACCCTCATCCCTTTTCAGCATCACCCTTCGCTTTTTATACCTCTTCTTGGGGGAGGGTAAGTCCGAAGATACCCACCTCCAGTCACATCTTAACCCCTTTCCAGGAGTCCTCTCATTTTTGATACCCCTTTTCTGGGAGAAAGTAACTTCGACACCACTGCCCAGTCACACTCTACCTTCTTCCCAGGACACCCATTCACTGTTTTTTGTACTTTTTGGGAGAGGATAAATATGGATACACCCAACCCTAGTCACAAAATCTCCTTATTCAGGAGCCCCCCCCCCCCCTCATTTTTATACTCATTCATCCGGGAAAGTGACATTAGCGCATTAGCATTTCCAGCATCACTCCCTTCGCTTTTTTATATCTCTTTTTGAGAAGAGAGTGATTTCGGTGAATCCCACACCTGTCAAACCCTCACCTCTTTCCAGGATCATTCTCTCCTCTTTTTTTACATTCCTTCTCGGTAGGATAGTGACTTCTGGGTATATACACCCAGTCATACCCTCACCCCTTTCCAGGATCATCCCTCTTTTTATACCTTTTCCCCTCGTTTTGTATACCCCTTCTCTGGGGAAAGCGACTTCAGCGATAACGACTTCCAAACATATGGTCGCCCTTTCCAGGATCACTCCCTTCGCTTTTTTATATCTCCTTTTGAAAAGAGAGTAATTTCGGTGACTTCTACACCTGTCAAACCCACATCTCTTTCCAGGATCGCTCCCTATTTTTTTAATTTCCGTCTCGAGAGGTAAGTGACTTCGGGGATACCAACACCCAGTCGTACACTCACCCCTTTCCAGGATTCCCCCTTTTTGTATCTTTTCCCCTGATTTTTTATACCCTTTCTCTGAGGAAAGTCACTGCGCCGACAACGACCTAAAATCGAATGCTCGCCCTTTCCAGGATCACTCCCTTCGCTTTTTTATATCTCTTTTTAAGAAGAGAGTAATTTCGGTGACTTCCACACCTGTCAAACCCTCACCTCTTTCCAGGATCGCTCCCTATTTTTTTTTAATTTCCGTCTCGAAAGGAAAGTGACTTCGAGGATACCAACACCCAGTCGTACACTTACCCCTTTCCAGGATCACTTTTTTTATATCTTTTCCCCTAATTTTTTATACCTTTTCTCTGAGGAAAGTGACTTCAGCGACAACGACCTCCAATCACATGCTCGCCCTTTCCAGAATCACTCCCTTTGCTTTTTATATCTATTTTTGGGAAGAGAGTAATTTCGGTGACTCCCACACCTGTCAAACCATCACCTCTTTCCAGGATCGCTCCCTCTTATTTTAATTTCCGTCTCGAAAGGAAAGTGACTTCGGGGATACCAACACCCAATCATACCCTCACCCCTTTCCAGGATCACCTTTTTTATGTCTTTTTCCCTCATTTTTTATACCTCTTCTCTGGATAAAGTGACTACGCCGACAACGACCTCCAATCTAATGCTCGCCCTTTCCAGGATCACTCACTTCGCTTTTTTATATCTATTTTTGAGAAGAGAGTAATTTCGGTAACTCCCACAGCTATGAAACCCTCACTTCTTTCCAGGATCGCTCCCTATTTTTTTATATCCCTTCTCGATAGGAGAGTGACTTCGGGTTACCTACACCCAGTCATACCCTCACCCCTTTCCAGGATCACCCCCCTTCTTATATCTTTTCCCCTCATTTTTTATACCCCTTCTCTGAGGAAAGTGACTTCAGCGATAACGACTTCCAATCACATAGTCGCCCTTTCCAGGATCACTTCCTTCATTTTTTTATATCCCTTCTTGAGAAGAGAGTAATTTCGGTGACTTCCACACCTGTCATACCATGACCTCTTTCCAGGATCGCTCTCTCCTTTTTTTTATATCCCTTCTCGATAGGAGAGTGTTTTCTGGGTACCTACATCCAGTCGTATCCTCGCCCCTTTCCAGGATCACTCCTCTTTTTATACGTTTTCCCCTTATTTTTATACCCCTTCTCTGGGATAAAATAACTTCGGCAACATCCGTCCCCAATTCCTCACCCTTTTCCAGGATCACTCGCTCGCCCTTTTCCAGGATTACTCCCCGTTTTTTATACTGCTTCTCGAATGAGAGTTAGTCCGGAGACACCAAACTTCAAGTCACACTCTCCTCCCTTTTCAGGATCCTGATGTAAATTCCAAATTTCTGGAAACTACTCCGTGTCCCGGAAATATTTTTGAAGAAAGTTTCAAAAAGATTTTTGCGTAGATTGACCCTTTCCATCATATTATAAAGCCAAATGTCCGTATACAAAACTAAAGCTTTTTTAAATTTTTTTTTTAGAATTTTGTCTAGTTTAATTTTGTTCTTAGACATCTGGTTCTACAATGTGAATCGAAAAGGTCAGTATACGTAAAAATGATTTTTAGAACTTTTTTCAAAAATATTTTATATGGTCAAACGGATTTTTTTTGTTGAGTTTTTTCGTCGAATTTGTATGAAAATTGGTGTAAGCGGTTTTTTGGGATCGCTGATTTCGAATTTAACGTCAAAAATTAGAAATTCAAAATGGAGGATCCATTATGGCGGAAAAAGTGGTCATTTTTTCTACATTTTTGTCTGAAACTTGTAAAGCTCTAATTTTTACTAGGAATCTGTATTATCATCGGAGATGGTAACGATCAATCAGAAGAGAAATCTTTTCACACATACTGTGAAAATGGAAATCTACAATATCGATCAAAGTTATATCCTCTAATACAGAAAATCTTTAACGTCATCTCAGACCAGATAGAGCTATAAATTAAATTATTTTGTTTTTAAATTAAATTTATTCAGAAAAAAGATCTTCTCCTTTCGGTCCGCTGGGATTCGAACGCCAGATCAACTGATTTCCGGCCAGGTGCTCTAACCGAGAGATCAGAAGAAGAATCCTTATTCTAAAACACGCTTTATTTTGCAAGATGTTATAAACAAGTCAATGTTTACTAGGAATCTGTATTATCATCGGAGATGGTAACGATCAATCACAAGAGAAATCTTTTCACACACACTGTGAAAATGGAAATCTATAATATCGATCAAAGTTATATTCTCTGATACAGAAAATCTTTAACGTCATCTCAGACTAGGTGGAGCTATAAATTAAAAAAAAATGTTTAATTAAATTCATTCAGAAAATAGATCTTCTTTCGCTCCGCTTGAATTCGAACGCCAGGTAAACTGATTTCCGGTTACCATCCGATCGTTACCATCTTCGATGATAATACAGATTCCTAGTAAAAATGGACTTGTATATAACATCTTGCAAAATAAAGCGTGTTTCATAAAAAAGATTCTTTTTCTGATCTCTCTAGTAGCTCAGTGGCTAGAGCACTTGACCGAAAATCAGTTGACCTGACGTTCGAATCCCAGCGAAGCGAAAGGAGAAGATCTTTTTTCTGAATAAATTTAATTTAAAAAAAAACTTGTAAAGCTCACTCTATTGCAGAAGCTCTAAACCATAAGAAGAAAAGTAAAGTGAAAAAAAAATTACCCTTTGAATAAATAATATAAGATTTTAATTGATTTTTTGTAATTATAGGAATTTCCCTTATTGGACAATGTCTTTCACACCATGGAAGCCTGCAAAGTGAAAACTAAAGCAGGCTGTCGCATTAAAGTACCAACTGTAGGCACTAGGCATTGCTATAAATCTTCATACAGGTACATTTCGTGGTTTGGCTGTTACTTTTACGAGGTGCATCGAATCGCATTTCCGCGTGCTGATGTCACGTCGACACTCTCTGAATACTAACGCTCTAGCAACCTCGGTGACCCACACGTTTTACATCCACCCTATTAACCACGAGTACTTTACGTACTAGTATCTCTACTCTACAAAAGTAATTTTTCTATTTCTATGGTTTTTTTAGAGTCAAATATTGTTCTATTTATCGGTTATTTCCCTATGTTATAGAGGCTTGGGGCGGATAACGTTTCGGTTGAAGCTTGAATTTGATGACTTCCAGAAAAATTTGGCCGTGAGTTCGAATCTCGTGGTCGGCAAACTTTTTTCGATTTTCCCCAACTTACAAGATGAACCTACACCCTTCGAATGTTTTTTATTCATACACTTCTCAGTAATAGGTCATTGTAAAATATACTACAAAATTCCCTAATATTGTAGAATAATCCGGAAGATTATATTTCCGAATATCCCTGGTGGAAAAAAAAATTATAACCAAAATTACAGAAGAGTACAACTTTTTTCTATTATTGAGACGAACTTTGTACTTTTTTCTATTTTTTTTTTGTACGTTGTATTTTAGTGTAGTTTTGATTTTCTACGAGAATTTACAAAAAATTACAACTACAAGAATCTACAGGAATGTACAGGTCTTGCAACCAAAAAGTTGTTCTTTTTCGACTTAGGATGACAAATATTTAGAATATTGCAATAAGATAATTTCAAATTAAGATGCGATCATGGATACATGATCGCATCCTAATTTAAAATTATCTCATTGATGTTTAATCTTTAAAGGAACGGTAGAATATTAAGAGACAATGATGACTAAACGTTATTAAACAACAAAAAACCTTAAATTTGAAGTTTTTTAAAATATATAGCAATCTATTGGACACCATATATGTCATTTAAAATTATGCCATTGCCATGTCCTCAATATTTGTCATCCGAGGTCAAAAAAGAACAACTTTTCGACTGGAAATAAAAATTGAACAATTGAGAAAGTATTGATCACGGTCATTGAAATTAAAAAATTCGAACTCTTGAAGATAAAATATTTTTCGTTTGAAGTTATAAAAACTAAACTGCAAATTAAAGCACTCAAAGTGAAGTACTTTTGAATTCTAAACTTTAAAAATTAAAGCTTAAAATTTTTTTAATTCAAACACTCAATAATTTAGGCGTTATAAAATGGAAGATTTTACCACTTTTCAATTCAAATTTTTTAAATTAAAAGTCGTTTAACTGAAAATTTTGGATTTTAACTTTTATACATTCTACAGTTAAAATATAAGAAAAAATAGAAATCCACGCTATCATTTTCAATGCTATGAATTGAAGAATGAATAAAAAAATTTATAAATTTTCAAAATTATATTATTTCAAGCAATTTTAAGCCAGAAATATTAATTTTTACATTAAAATTTATTTTGAAATCTTTGTAGATATTCTATTTTTTTTAAATCATTTAAATATTTTTCAGGAATCTAATAATAATTTTATTATCTTAGAACTTGAATTTTTCCGACAATTTTTTTAAAATCGTACAAAAGTAAAAAAATAACTTAAAACCATCTAGATTCTTTTTTGAAAATTTTGAAAATCTTATCAAATATTCTTTTTAAATTAATTTTCAAAAAAAAATGGTTGGTTTTTCTAGGAATTTTTATACTAATTTTGTATTCATTTGTAACCTTTCAAAATATTTAAAAAGCTTATAAATTTTGTGTTCGAAATCTTAAAGATCTACATTGTGTTTCAAATGTTTTGAAATCATTTCAAATTATTTTTGAATCTTTTCGAAACTTTGAAATATATTTTAAATTTGCTTGATTATGTTCCAAATTAATATTTGTTCAATTTTCATTTATGAAACAAAAAAAAATCTTTTTAATCTTTTTAAATATTCTCTAAAATTAATTTTTCAAAATAAAAAATCATTTTTAATTTTTAATCAAACTTAAGATTTTATTTTCTTAAAATCTTTAAAAATACTTGAAAAGCTTCAAAAATTTATTTCGAAATCTTCAAAAATGTAAATTTATTATTTTATTTTTTGAAATCTTTTCCAGTTTTAAATTAGGTTTGTTCAATTAATTTATGTTCAATTGCTATTTATACATCAAAATTCAATAATTTCACTTATGTATTAAAAATTTGTTAAATAGAAAAATTAAAATTGTAACGTTCAAAGTTAAAATTTAATACTCTGAAATATTAACGATTCAAGGCTTTCTATTTTAAATAATTCAGTTTAAAATTGTTTAGTTTTTATTATTCGATTTATAATTTCTCATTTTTAATGAAAAGTAAAATATTGCTTAAAATTCAAAAAAATATCTTACCTAATTAAGCAATTTCCAATTAAATGGCTTAAAAGTGGAATATTTCAGATGGGAACAATATTTGAATAGGATTTGGAATTGAATAAGAGCGTTTAATTTTTCAAATTATTTTCAAAATAAGAATAGTTTATAAAGTTTCAATCGAAGGTTTACATTTGTTTAACTACTGAGGCTTTCAAATTGAATTTTTTTATTTTTAACGTTAAAATCTGTAACTTGCTTAATTTTGAACATTAATGTTTCAGAGTGTTAAATTTAAACTTTGAACGGTACAATTTTAATTGTTCTATTTAACAAATTTTTAATAAATGTAAGTGAAATTAATGAATTTTGATGCATAAATAACAATTAAAGAATTATCAATTTAGAAAAAATTTGAGTTAGTTTAAGAGATATTTACAAGTTTTGATAAGATCCGAACTTAATTTAAAACTGGAAAAGATTTCGAAAAATAAAAAACTAAAATTTAGATTTTTGAAGATTTCGAAATACAATTTTGATGCTTTTCAAGGATCTTCAAAGGTTTTAAGAAAATAAAAGAATTCTTATGTTTGATGTTTTTTGATTAATAAATGACAATTGAACAGTTATTAATTTTGAAAATAATTGAGCAAGTTTTAAATATATTTAGAAGTTTTGAAAAGATTCCAAAATAATTTAAAACGTGAAAAGATTTTCAACCAGTTAATATACAATGTAGATCTTTGAAGATTTCGAACACAAAATTTATAATCTTTTTAAGCAATTTCAAACTTTTTGAATTAATAAAAAATTCGTATCAAAATTCCTAGACAAACTAACAATAATTTATGTTGTTTAGAAAATTAATTTAAAAAGAATATTTAATAAGATTTCCAAAATTGTCAAAAAAGAATCTGGATGATTTTAAGGTAGTTTTTTTTACTTTTGTAGGATTTTAAAAAAATTTTAGGAAAAATTCAAGTTCCAAGATTATTAGATTCCTGGAGATTTTTTAAATTATTTTTTTAAACCAAATTTTTAAGAGAATATTTGACTTCAAAACAAATTTTAATGTATAAATTAATTTTTCTAGCCTCAAATTGTTTAAAATGATATAATTTTGAAAATTTATAAATTAAAAGTATAAAAGTTAAAATTTTGCAGTTTAAAGACTTTTAGTTTAAAAAATTTCAGTTAAAAAGTATTAAAATCTTCCATTTTATTCCCGAGAATTATTGAGCGTTTGAATTCATTTTTTTAAGCTCTAATTTTAAAAGATTAAAATTCAAATGTATGTATTTCACTTTGAGTGTCTTAATTTGCGGTTCAGTTTTTATAACTTCAATCAATTAAATAATTTTAAATTGTCGTTCAATATTGTACCATTCCTTTAAAGTTTAAACACCAATGAGATAATTTTAAATTAAGATGCGATCATGTATCCATGAACGCATCTTAATTTAAAATTATCCCATTGCAATATTCTGAATATTTGTCACCCTAGGTCGAAAAAGAACAACTTTTTGGCCGCAAAACATGTAAATACCTGTAGATTCTTGTAGTTGTAATTTTCTGTACATTCTTGTAGAAAATTAAAACTACAATAAAATACAACAATGTACATAAAAATACAAAAAAAGTACAAAATTCGTCTCAATAATAGAACGAAGTTATACTTTCCTGTAATTTTGCTTGTAATTTATTGTATTCATTCATAGATTACTGTAAAAATAGTTTTAGTTTTCTGTACTTTTTTGTAAAAAATTTTCCATCAGGGCACTTTATTAATTTTCTACAATAATGTACGTAAAATTAAAGGGTGTAGTTCCGAATAGTGGTTACCTCCGATTCATTTGGTACTACGTATATTCACGTATTTTGCTACGCTGATTACGAATATCATAGTGAAAATTGGTGCAAATTTGAATTTAATGACGAAAACCATGGAAAACCAATAAAATCATGGTTTATTCCATTTATTTTCGTAAATAAGGGGAATTTCGAAAAATATTTCAAATAAAAGTGCTAGAGCATAATCAAATTCTTCTTTTGTGTTCAGTTCATTTTTTCTCTAAAACCATTTCTTAACAAGAAAAATAAGATCTTCCAAAAATGAGCCTAGAAATAAAAATTTACTGGAAAATTTACGCATTTACGAAAATGTGTTCAGTTACGCTCGTCCCCTTTTCCAGGTTTAAGTGTGGGGGGGGGCTGCACATATACTGACTAATTACGAAAATGCGTTCAGTTACGCTCGTCCCCTTTTCTAGGTTTAAGTGGGGGGGGGGGCTACGCATTTACTTACTGGTTACGGAAATTTGTTCAGTCACGGTCGTCACCTTTTCCAGGTTCAAGTGGGGGAGGGGGTACGCATTTACTGTCTAGTTACGAAAAAGGGACGAGAAAGAAAGGGAAAGAAGGGACAAGCGTGACCGAACGCATATCTGTAACTGTTTTCTTGTTTTTCCAACGCAATCCTCTTTATCTCGAAAAATAATGGTTTGAGGCAAAAAGTGTATAATACAAAAAAGATGTATTTTTATACTAGCTATAACTTTTGTGCGAAACATTTTTCAAAATTCTTCGTATTTACTGAGATAAATGAAAAAATCATGATTTGTATGGGGTTTCTTATGGTTTTTACCATGAAAACGAACTTTTCGCTAATTTTCACTATGATTTTCGTAATCAGCGCATCAAAATACGTATGTATACGTGTTTTCAACAAAATCGGAGGTAACCACTATTCGGAACTTTATCCAAATTAAAAGTGTTTTCATAACGTCAAACACCCAAATTAAGAAAATCTAAAATTCTGTAGTTTTCTGTAATACGTTGTAGATTTTTAAAACAGAGAAAAAAATATTAATAAAAAGTTATACAAATTCTTGAATTGTAGAAACTTGTACTTTATTGTTAATTTTTTCACTTTTCTACAAGAAAATACAAGAAAAAATTAGCTATTTGTATTTAACTGTATTTTCTTGTTAAATTTTGTACATTTTTACAAAAAAAGTATATGTTTTAACAAAAAACTACAGTTGCAGAAATGTTGTACTTTCTTGAAAAATTTTTTTCCACCATGGATTATATTGGTTACAATCGCACAATCAAAAGCAGAACCCTAAACTTCAGAATGCAGCTGAAATAATAAAAAATTCGAATTTAAACCCTAAAATCTCAAACTATTCAATGCAAAGTCTCTATTCATTATTGAGCTACCTTATCCTTAATGAAGTTATGATGAAAATTTCACCTTTCGAAGATTCGACTTTGCGTGACTTTCTGATGTAGACATTCTTGGGTATTTCCTTTCGATCGGCTCAAATTAAGCTACTATTAGAAAAGCCTCGTCTATACCAATTTCCTGAGGTGAAGAATATTAAGACCGAATTAACAAGAAAGTTTTTGCCTCTAAAAATTGAGACGTGTGAGGTATGGTCATTCTTATTTTCCCTTTTTTGTTCTTAAACTAACGATGATTTTTCAGAGGCAGAAATCTTCAGCCAGGAGGGCGATTTGTGTATTTTGAAGAGGTTCGAAATCGTTAAGACCGAATGTATTCACTCCTCGGATTCGAGACACAACCAGCTGTGTTTGAAAGGAACCTTATTCTTTGCCCGTTGTGCGAATCTGCTGTGTTTTGGTCTCGTTCTTATTTCGTTCATGTATAAAGAAATTGTGGTAAAATCTTCGTTTTAAGGAGGATAGATTTTAAGTGGCTTCTCAATTTGCAATAGTCTCTTTAAAGTATGTTAGGAAGCTATGCAAAATCAATTTCCTGTTAACTTTTTGAAAAGAGATACGGAAAAAAATGTGTAGTTAAAAAAAAATGAAATCATTGAAACTAAAATATGTTTGAATAAAGTAATTTTTGTTTTTGAAACAGCCAAGTGCTTAAAAAAATTAAAAACTAGTTCTACTATGATTTTTACTTATTTGAATTTCAAGCAACATTCTTAATTCAGCCATATAATATCGTTGTTTTGAGTATTTATTTGATTAATTGATGGTAAATATAATCATAGAACTGTTTTTTACCATCGCCGAAACATGTATGCAAATTTTCAAGTTGATTATTTTTTAATTAATTTTTGCGATATTGTAAGCCAACATATTTATTTTCAAAAAGTTTATTTATTACGCAATATATAATTCTGTACTTGAAACTGGTGTTCTAAAGAGTTTAAGCGCTTGGAGAAATTCTCACGAGCATGAGAATATGCTCGACTTTTATGTATTTTGAGAATTTAATGAGCATTTATGAGCATTTTTAATTAAGATTTAAAAATCGCATTTTCTACCTTTATCAATAATAATTACATAGATAAACGTTTATTTTTTAGCCTGCTGGCCTTGAAAACTTAAAACTAACTTAAAACTAACTTAAAACTAACCCTTAAAACTAACATCCTTACATACCTTATCTCTAACGCCGCTCGCTCTTATCGCATTGCCTTCCTCGCTTCGCCTCGCCTCGCACGCATGTCCCTACTTTCTTGCTTTGCCTCGCATTACCAAACTCTGCCTCCGCGGCTCATCCCTAATACTTATCTACTATTTACAATATTTACATTTACTTATATTTACTTCCTCCTCTATTTACAATCTTTCCTTCTCCATTCCTCTTCCTCCTTCCTTCTCTTATTCTCCATCTTACCCAAGACTCCCTTCACCCATGCTACTGCCCTTTTGTCCCCCCTTTCATGCATCAATACATCCATGCTTATCCCACTCCTTTCCACCTCTGCGCACTCCTCCAACCAGTGCTCCACTCTTGCCTCCCCCTTCCCACATAGTTCACACATACTTTTTTCCCTAGCGAATGTATCGCCTCATATTTACATGATAAAAGAAGTCAAAGTAATAGAAAACATTTCTAAATTCTTCTAGGTATAAAACCAATCATACACCTAGAAGATTAATAACCTCAATGCAACCAAATTTTTGTTTCTCAATATATTTTAAACACTTTTTAGTTATGTTTTCAAGTCCAAAAGATAAATTTTTAACCTAATAGTTGAATTTTCAACCGAAAAGATTATTTTTCTACTAAAAAAGACTCATTTTTAATAAAGTACATGAATCTTTATCTAAAAAATACCAATTTTCAACCCAAATTATAATATTTAAAATGTTAGAAACATAAATGTTGAAATAAAAAAAAAAACCAAACGAATTTTCAAGAAAATAGTTTTTTTTCATAACAAAAAATGATTCTCAACAGAATAATTAAATTTTAAACCCAACAGATGAACTTTCTACGAAAAAAGATACAGATTCACTAAAATATATACATTTTTAACTAAAAAATATCAATTTACAAACGAAAATAGAATAGTTCAATTTGCAGTTAGAAAAGTAAATGTTAAACAATAAAAACGAGTTTTCAGAAAAATTAATTAATTTTCAACTAAAAGTATAAATTTTCACGCGAAAATGGAGTAGTTGCATCTTCAGTTAAAAAAATTAATTTTCAACTAAAAAGAAACGAATTTCCAGCGAAAGAAAATTATTTTTAATCACCTTGATGAATTTTCAACTGAAATGATTACATTTCTATCAAAAAAGGTAAATTTTCTACAAGAAATGGAACAGTTAAAGTGAATTTTTGAATAAAATGATGAATTGGTTGTTAACCAAATACATGAATTTTTAACTAAAAAGATCAATTTTCTACCAAAAATAAAATATTTAAATTTTCAGATAGTAAAATAAATTTTCAACCAAAGAAATTAATTTTTAACCACAAAGATGAAGTTCCAATTAATGAGAGTACTCTTCTACCAAAAAAGACGGATTTTCAACAAATAGTTGAATTTTTAACTAAAACAGATAAATTTTCAAACTAAAAATAGAATAGTTGAATTTTCAGTAAAAACATTAATTTTCAAGCAAATTAAAGCAAATTTTTAACGAAATAGTATAATTTTTAACCAAGAAAATTAAATTTTTATCAAAAAATAATTTTTAATAAACAATCAAACAGTTGCATTTTCAGTTAAAAAAATTAATTCCAAATTAGAAAAAACTAATTTTCAACCAAAAAGATCAATTTTCAACCAATAAGATGAGTTTTCTACCAAAATAGATGAATTTTTAAAAAAGTAGATGAATTTTAAACCAAATATTTAAATTTTGATAGGAATTTTCAACCAAAAAGATGAATTAATTACAAAGAGGATTAAATATTTTCCCACAAAATTCGAATTTTCAATAAAATATAGGAACTTTTAGCCAAATATTTAAATTTTCAACTTAAAAAGATAAATTTTGACCCAAACATGTACGCGTTAAATTTTCAGTTAAAACAATTAATTTTCAACTAGGAAACATAATTTTCAACAAAATGATAAAATTTCTAAAAAAAAGGTTTTTTAACTAAATGATGAATCATCAACCAAACAAATGAATTTTTAACAAATTAGTTTCACTTCCAGCTAATTAGTTGAATTTTCTGCCAAAAAAGATGATTTCTCAACGATAAACGTGATATTTGATATTTCAGCCAAAATGATTTTAATTTTATACAAGAAATAGTTGAATTCAACCAAAAAAGATGAATTTTCAACAAAATAGTTGGAATCCTCAACCAAAACAGATTAATTTTCAACCAGATAGTTGCGATTTTTAACGATAATAATGTAATTTAAAAAAGTGTTATATGTTTATTTTACTCTAGAATGTTTTTGTAAAAATATATGTATTAATTATGATATATATTTTTTTTTTCGAAATTTTTTTCTTTCCCCTATTCTCAAAAAACTTCCCCTTTTTCTCTTTAAATATACGATATTTGAAAATACAATATTTGATTTGCGCGCAAAATTCTCTGAACTTAGCAAGTGTACCCATTTTTGAGAAATAATTGAAGAAATTATAGCACTTAAATAAATTATTTATGAATAAATAAGGTACACGTTTCAAGTGCTGAAGGATTAAAAATAAATATTCATAAAAAAATTTGAAGCTAAAACATTTTAAAGCATGTTGAAAATGTGAAAACTGGAGACAAAAGTTGTTATCCAATATAAAATTGGAACAGTTTAAAATATTGTAAAATATATAAAAAAATTGAATGATGGAAATTCATAAAAAAAATAAATAAAAAATCATCAAAAATGCTAAAATAAATCCAATCGTTTGGGCATTCGAAAAAAGTGAAAAAGAATTTTAATCAGTAAAGTTCAAAGAATTCAAATTCAAATTATTTCCTATTGGTTGAAAGTAATGAAGAATTTGTTATACTTACAGCTTTTGCTAGTGAACAATAATAAAAAAATAGGAAATTTAAAAATAAATGTTTTGCTCAGTAACAATTTTTTTGAAAATGTGCAAAAACATGTTTTTTTTTTATTGAGTCATATGAACACATTTAAAAAAAAGTTGTATATGTCGAACCTGAAATTTATTCAGCTTGAACCAAAGAAACATTTTATCATTTCGTTTTTTCGGAAAAAAATTTTTGTCTTGATTTAGGATTTTTGGGATTTCATTTTTTTTTGCGATTTTGGAACGTTCTAAACATCGCGAAAAAAAATGTTTCCCATGAATAAAACATATAGGCATGTTTCTTTGGTTCAAGCTGAAGAAATTTCAGGTTCGAATCAATCCAAAACACATGTTTTTGTACATTAAAAAAAAACTAATTAAGGCAAAATTTTTTTTGATTTAAAAAAATTTTTAATTGTAAATTTCAAAAAGAGAACAGAAGATATTAACCGATTTCAAAATTTTTTCTTTACTTTTTTTGGATGTCGATCCACATTGAAAGTATTAATTATAGTAAGGAAGAAATGACAAATCTTGAAAAGAAATATTTATCAAATTATTAAAAATAAATTCTTTAATGGCAGAAATCATTAAAAAATCATTGAAAATTGTTTAAAAATATAACATTTCTTATAAAAAGATTGTTCATTTCGACATAAAGTGTGTCAGCGAAGTGAGAGATGCCTAAAACGAAAAACCCTGGATACTAATGGGCCCGCGTGGAGAGCTTTACCTAGCGCATGTGATTAGAGTAAAGAGTATGGATCTTTCTATGGGGTTGTCGGTCAGTTTGCCTGATTTAATTAATTTGATTATTCATTATTAATTTAATTTAATTAATTTAATGTGCTCTATGACACATTATGACTTTGTGAAGCTCTTCACCTGGGGTGATTGCTACAGAGATTGATCAGCGACTTTGTCGGAGCGGTTTTGCGGAACGAACGTGTTACTCAAATAAGTAATTGAATTAATAAAACCCAATCCAAAAATTCAACTATTTTTTTTTAAGTTTAATTATTTATATGTCAAAAGTTTACCATCATATTTTTGGTTGAGAATTCACCATTTGTGATTGAAAATTTCACTATTTTGTTGGAAATTCAACACATTTCTTAAAAAGTCAACCTTTTTTGTAAAAAATACAACTATTTTGTTGAAAATTTGTCTTTTTGGGTTACAAATTCAACTATTTTGGTACAAAAGTAAAACATTTGGTTCAAAATAAACTTTTTTGGGTCAAAATTCATATTTTTGGGTGAAAACTCAACTGTTTTTTTTTTTTATGACTGAAAAATCTTTATTGGTTAAAAATTCTACCCTTCTCTTGAAAATTTGTTCTTTTTTGGTTTAAAAATTCATCCCTTGGTAGAAATTTCATATTTTTTGGTTAAAAATATATCCGTTTGGTTGAAAATTAATTTTTTTTTGTTGAAAATTCAACTATTTGGTAAAAAAAATCTTTTTTTTTGTTGTTCAAGATTCATCTCTTTGGTTGAAAATTTAACGATTTTATTGAAAATTAACTTTTTTTTCAAATTTATATTTTAAGGGTGAATATTCAACTGTTTCATACAAGATTCTCCTTTTTGGCTTCGAAATCCCACAATTTTTTTGAAGTTTTTTTTCTTCTTGACTGAGAAATTTTGCGTGGTTTCAAAAATGGTATTTTTTGTTTGAAATTCATCTGTTTTGCTGAAAAATGCAAATGCTTCAAGAATTCACTTTTTTGTTTGAAAATTTAACTATTCTGTTAAAAAATGTGTTGTTTTCTTGGTTGAAATTTAATTTTTTCAACTGAAAATTCAACTTTTCTTATCTATTAATATATATTTATATTTATTAATATATATTTTTCTAACGATTTTGTTAAAAATTCAGCTGTTCATTCAAAAATTAACTTTTTTTGAAAATTCATATTTTAGGGTGGAAAAGTAATCTTTTTGGCTTAATAATTCAACAATTTGTTAGAAACTTCAACTATTTTGTTAAAAACTAACTGTTTTGTAGAAAATTTGTCTTTTTGGCGTGAAAATTCAACAATTTTTTTTTTTTTTTCTTTTTTAACTGAAAAATGATTCTTGGTTGAAAATTCAACTCTTTTGTTGAAGATTTATCTTTTTGTCTAAACATTCATCCTTATAAGTTAAAAATTCAACCATATTGTTAAGAATTCGACTTTTTTATTAAAAATTCGTCTCCTTGGCTTGAAAGTTCAACTGTTGTTTAAAAATTGAATTTTGGTTGAAAATTCAATTCGACTTGAAATCTTAGGAATATGACACCTACATTAATTTTATTAACAAAAAATTTATTTCCCTATCATCCCCCTATTTCCCTTCTTTTGAGAGCATTTTGGGCTGTAAAGTCTATGTTTAAAATTTCAACAAAAATGAAATCTTTCTTCAAAATTTATATTTATAAGAATAATTGATTTTTTTCTGGCTTTCGTTTTTTAATTAAAAATTAATGTAATAGTTTTAAATCTGCTCATAAATATTTTTTGTGTTTTTTTATGAGTTACTCACGTGCTTAGAAAAAAATTACCATTTTTGCAGATATACGACCGGTCGTATAATATTTTTACGACGAATAAGGTGTATAATGCTAATATTGAAAAATTTAATGTATTGGTTTCATGCATGCGACCCAGAAAATTTAGGTATAAATTTTAAACGACTTTATATTCTACTCAAACATTAAAGTCTGGAAGCATTCTTGTTGAAACGCCTCTTTCAACTCATAAAAAGTGAATACAAATTTTATGAAGTGAACTTGTAAATAAATCATTCAAATTTCTTATTCGAGGCGATGATTTTGAATTCTGCGGATTTATAGAAAAATTGGGACCAAAAATTATTGTATCAGAAAATTCAAAATGTTGAAAAAATTCAAAATGTCTATAAATTATCAAAATTCCTATTTATTTATTGAAATTGAAAAGTCTACTATTGAATTTTTTGTTAAGAATTCATATTTTTATTTAAAACCGTCATTATTAATTTGTTTCAGAATTTAATTTTTGTAATTCAATAATTTTATTCAAAGTGCCTTTTTGGCTTGTTCTTTTTATTTCTTGATACATTTTTTTTTAAATTAAAAATTCAATTATTTTGTTGAACATTCATCTTTTTGTTTTAAAAATGTATCTATTTTTGGATAAATTTAATCTTTTTTGGCGAAAAATGCAACTTTCTGGTTAAAAATTAATCTGATTAGGTTGTAAATTAACTTTCTTGTTGAAAATTCGTATTCTCGGGTAGAAAATTCCACCGTATTATAAAAAATTCGCCTTTTTGGTTTGAAAATTAAAATTTTGTATAAAATTAGTTTTTTTTTTTTTTAATTAATTCTCCCCAATAAAAATTTAACTCCTCCATTTTTCGTTAAAAATTGGTCTGTTTTAGTTTCAAAATTCAACTTAAGAATTTATCTTTTTTTAGTAAAAAATTAATCTTCTAAGTCTAATATTCATCTTTTTGGTTAAAAATTTAACTATTTGGTAGAAAATTCAACTATTTTGTTGAAAGCTGATCTTTTTGGCTGGAAAATTCTACATTTTTTAAGCAATTTTTTTCTCTATTGTCTGAAAAGTCTTTCTTGGCTGAAAAATCTTTTTTTTTATTTAAAAATTCACCTCTTTTGGTAGAAAATTAATCTTTTTTGGTTAAAAGTGCAACAGAACTTCAAATTTTTGGTTAGTTTTGAAAATTTGTCGACCTACGTTTCTCAAATTTTACATTTGTTGCTGGTTGGTAAAAAGAAGAGGTGGAGGAAGAGGGTTGATTTCAGTCTTTTTTCTACTCAGATGTGGAAAATTTAAATATTCCAATTCAAGATTCATCAATATACATAAATAAAAATTCACCTCTTTGAACTGTTTTCTTGAAAATAAATTAATTTTGGTAAAAAATTAACTTTTCGTTGAAAATTCGTATTTTGGTTTGAAAATTCAACTAAAATCATTATTGATTGAAAATTCAACGTTTTTCTGAAAATTCATCTTTCTATTTCAAAAATTCATCTTTCTAGTTTAAAAATTCATCTGTTTTAGCAGAAATTTCATCTTTTTCGGATACAAATATAACTGTTAGGTTGAAAATTAATCTTCTTTGATTGAGGAGTCAACTATTTTGTTGGAAATTCTTCCTAATTGGTTCAGTTAAACTGATTTTGATTTAAAATACAAATATTTTCGGATTTAAAATATCAACTTATATTTTTTCGTTGAGAAATTCATGATTGATCTTTTTTGCTTAAAAACTCAACTACTTGGTTGAAAGTTGAGCTTTTTTCATTCATAGGAAACAGTCAGATTTGGCAGTCATCTGACGATTGGATGACCCCTAAATAAATTCACGAAAAAAATTAAGTCGGCCAAAATTATGTAAGATAGGGAGGGGGGGGGGGTCAAATCTTACGGACCCTAACAAATGGGAGTACGTGGTTCAAAATTTCAGGATGAAACTTTCCGTATTTAATGCGTGACCCCTGATCAACCATTGTGACCATTTTTAGTCAATTAGCGAAGAAGTTCAAAAATATTTGTAAAAAAAATAAATAAATAGTGGAATTAGTGGTCAAATATGAGAAAATAGTGTCTAGTCGCATTTTTTTTCAAATAGTAGCAAAATAGTCCAAGGCCTAAGATGGGTCGAGTTTCATTTTCCAAATTTTACATTTGTCGCGGTTTGGTAAAAAGAGTAGGAGGAGGAGGAGGAGGAGGTTTGAATTCAGTATTTTGTCTACTCAAATGTGGATTAAAAATTTGTGTAAATGAGTGATGACACAATTAAATTCGCCGCAAATGTGATTCGCCGCAATGTGACTTGTCATTTTGTCTTTAACTTTCGTCGCATTTTTTTCGAAGTCTCATTTTTTTGAAATTGTAGCAAAATAGTCCAAGACCTAAAATGTCGAGTTTCATTTCCCAAATTTCACATTTGTCGCAGTTTGGTAAAAAGAGGAGGAGGAGGAGGAGAAGGAGGTGGAGGAGGGTTGAATTCAGTATTTTTTAAACTCAAATGTGGATTAAAAATTTATTTAAATGGGAGATGACACAATTTGATTGGCCGCAAATGTAATTCGCCGCAATGTGACTTGTCATTTTGCCTTCATCTTTCGTCG
>CAKNYM010052590.1:393594-403594 GCA_932195095.1 Andricus curvator
TACCCTACTTCTCTTCAATCATTTTCTCTATCTTCCCTACTTCTCCTCTCCTCATCTACCCTTACTTTTCCTACTTTGCCGCACCTCATTTCTCTAATCTTTCCCTACTTCTCCACCCCTCATTTCCCTAGACTTCTCCTACTTCTTCACCCTTCACTTTCCTTCATTCACCAACCCTCACTTCCCCTCACTTCCCTTACTTCTTCCTCCCATCATTTCCCCTCTATTTCCCTCACCGTACTTCCCATACATTTCCATCCCCTCATTTCCCCTACCTACCTAGGGAAAAAATTCCCCTTTTTATGTTAAGATAATTGTGAAATTACGGGATTTTTCCAAAATTAAAAAATTAAAAAAATGCTCTCTTTCAATTGAAAAATGAATTGAAAACAAAGATTACCTTTTCGAATACAGAAAAAATTTAAATTCCAAAATGTCTTTCGTTCCAATTAAATAAAAATGTTAAAAATAAAGAAAGTCCCTTTTCCAATTCAGAAAAAAATGAAGATAATAATTTCCACATTCCCTTTTTATTTTAAGAAAAATTTGAAAATTACATAATGATTTCTTCGTTTAAATAAAAATATTAATATTAATTTCCATATTCCAATTAAGAAATAAATTGAAAACGAAAATTTCAAATTCATATGAGAAACAAATTAAATACCAAAATTTCCTTCCTTTGCATTAAAAGAAAAATGTTAAAGTTAAAAAATTTCCCCTTCCATTTCAGAAACAAACTAAAGTACCAAAATTTTCTCTCTTCCAATTGAATAAAAATGTTAAAAATAAAAAATTTCCCTCTTTTGATTCAGAAAGAGGTTGAAAATAAAAAATTCTTCCCTTTCATCATAAGAAAAATCTTGAAAATAAAGAATCTGCCCCCTTTCGACTTAAAAAAATATCAATCAAAATGTTACAAAGAAAACAAATTCCTTCTACAATGCAGAAAAAAAAATCAAAATTACCTCATTTCCACTCAATAAAAATGTTACGAATAAATATCACACAAATATTTTGAAATTTGATAAGGGTTTCTGCCCGGCTCTACGAAACCTTACAAATTAAGCTTCAAAGGTCCAGGGTTAAAGGTTGGAGGTCAAAACTTTAAGAGTCAAATATCAGAGATCAAATGTGAGGGTCATACTTCAGGGATCAAGAGTCATAGAGCAAAGGTTATGTAATAGGTGAGATATGAGGCTAGAGGGCACAGGTGAAAGGTCAGGGGTCAATGTTTAGTGGTCAAATGTCAGAGGTCAAAGATGATTGCAGGCATCAAAGTTGAAAGGTCATATGTCAGAAGTAAAAGGTGAGGCCTACAGGTCAGGGATAATTCTCATTCTCTACTTCGTCATTCCAGCCATCTATTTCGCCCCCTCTTAAAACAAAGTTTATTCTGTTTACCTCCACGAGGCTCGCAAATTAATCTCCTAAACTTTGAATAAATCTCAAGGATCTAAATTTCAAGAATCAATTGACAAATGTCAAGGTCAAGGGTCAAAGTTTAAATGCGAGATGTCTTAGGTACGGGTCATAGGTAAGGGGTCAGAGGCCAAAGGTTAGATGTATTTAGTGGAAGGTCATTCAAGGGGATAAAGGTCAAAGGTGAGGGGTCAAACATCAAATACCAGGGCTCATAGATCAGATGTCAAAGGTGAAGGATTATACGTCAGGGGTAAAGGTCAAACGTGAGGGGTCAGGCGTCAAGTATCAGGGTTCAAAGATCAGATATCAAAGTTGAAGGATCATACGTCAGGTCTCAACATGGAAAGGTCAAATAACAGAGCTCAAAGGTGAGGGCGATAAGTCAGTGATCAAAGTTCAAAGCCCAAAGATTAGATGTCATTAGTGGGTGGTCAGCTCAGGTGGTAAAGGTCATAGGTGAGGGGTCAGGCATCAAATATCAGAACTCAAAGATCGGATATCAATGATGAAGGATCATACTTCAGGGGTCAAAGTTGAATGGTCAAATATCAGAGGTCAAAGGTGAGGGCCTTAAGTCAGAGATCAAAGGTCACAAGTACGTAATATTTGAAAATATTTAACGTTCCAAACATTAAGAATTTAAATGAACGAAGAAATCTTTTTTGTAATAACAAGTTTTTTATCCTATTCGAAGGAAATTGATCAGTATTTGAAAAATGTGCAAGTCGAGCAAGAAACTGATACTAAAAGAGAGATATTTTTTAATAACGAAAAATAGGGGTATTTTGTAACTGAAGCCGGGGTCGTATAAAGGTCATATTTCGGGGAGATAAAAGAGGAAGCTGACTCGAAAGTTAAACGCGCTTGACTTGAGTTACACTTACAATCCGGGCCACGTCCAAGACACGTGGTCGTATCGAAGGTGAGCCATAAACTCGATACGACAGTGTTCACTAACCGCGTCTCGCTTTTTCCACCCATAACTCCTTCTTTTATACTCTACCTTCTTTCCAGATAGTTTTCAAAACTTGCCTTCCTCTCATATTTCTTTCCCATAAAAAATATCTCTTTGAAGCTAGACATGAACTTTTTCATAAAGCTGATGTATCTAGAGAGTTTTAATTAAATTTCTGTATTAAATTTCGCTGCTCGAGTTCTAAAAGTAATCCATCTCACTGATCTTATTTCAAATAACAAGATTTTTAATTAATTCCTTATTTCTAATTTCTTTAAGGTCATGTGATGAGTGGGTCCCGTGACTAGACCTTACTACTTTACTACCAGACCTTACTACCTTACTACCAGACCTTACTGGCACTTTTTTTATTTCCTAACTTATTTTCACACTAAGCGACACATCAAGTTGAAAATTTGGGATACTAAATAAGAAGCACTAAGAAAGGTGGGTCTCGTCCTGAATTTTTATAATTATGAAAAAAAAATTTTGTAAATAATTTTTTTTGCTTTTTTTCATGATTATTAATATTTAGGACCAGATCCACCTTTCTTAGTGCTTCTTATTTATAATCCCAAATTTTCAACTCGATGTGGCTATTCGTGTGAAAATACGTTAGGAAATAAAAGAAGTGTCAGTAAGGTAGGAATCCGGTCGCGTGACCAACACGTCACATGGCCTTAATAGCACAAGTCATGGGCGCAGTTCAGGGAAAACCTGGAAATCAGGAAAAATCAGGGAAGTTTTTTGACCAAATTGGAATAATCAGGGCTGCCGCACAGTAACTTTTAGTCATTTTTTTCTCAAATTACTTTAATAATAAGTTGACGCATGGCTTAACTACTTTTAAAGGACCCCGCACAAAATGTATTGAAAAAAGGTCTCGGTGGATTTTGATAATTTTTTGATATTTTGTAGAACATGACCCCCCGAACAAAAAATCATAATGACAAAACCCCGAAAAATGGACAGATTTTCATCTGCACCGCGCCAAATGTACCCTTTCAGACCAGCATTCACGCTACATAGAAGCTATTGGCGCGAAGCTCACTGAAAACACTTAGCACTCTGCAACTGTGACATTTTGTAGGTCATGGCGCCGCGAAACAAAAAATCCTCCTGACAAAACCCCGAAAAATGGACACATTTTGGTCTGCACCGCGCCAAAGGTACCCATTTAGACCAGCATTCACGCTACATGTAGGCTACTGGCGCTACGCTCACTGGAAACACTTAGCACTTTGTAACTTTGGCGCGGTGCAGACGAAAATCTGTCTATTTTTCGGGGTTTTGTCAGAAGGATTTTTTATTTGCGGGCCCATGGCCTACAAAATGTCACAGTTGCAGAGTGCTAAGTGTTTTCAGTGAGCTTCGCGCCAATAGCTTCTATGTAGCGTGAATGCTGGTCTGAAAGGGTACTTTTGGCGCGGTGCAGATGAAAATCTGTCCATTTTTCGGGTTTTTGTCATTATGATTTTTTGTTTGGGGGGTCATGTTCTACAAAATATCAAAAAATTATCAAAATCCACCGAGACCTTTTTTCAATACATTTTGTGCGGGGTTCTTTAGGTCTATACCTATTTCTAAATTTTCCGAATTCTTCTGAAGTATTTTAGGGTATTTTAAAAGATTTCAAGAGAGCTTTAATATATTTTAATAATTTGAAAGTATTTTGAATTATTTTAAAGATTTTAGGCTATTTAGAAAAATTCCATGGAATATTCAAGAGATTTACAAATTTTGAGGGATTTAAAAATATTTCAAAGCTTTTGCAATATTTTCAGGTATTTTACAAGAATCCAAGGAATTTTGAACCGATTTCAATAATTTTACGGTATTCCGAAGGATTTTAAAAAATGTATGGTATTTTTAAAAATTCTAAGGAATTTTAAAAAATTTCAAAGAGATTTCAAAATATTTCAAAATATTTGAAATATTTGAGAGTATCTTAAAAGATTCCCAAACATTTTCGAGAGATTTAAATATTTTCAAGTGATTTAAATATTTTCGAAAGATTAAAATATTTTTAAGACATTTTTAAGGATTTCAATAATTTAAAGGGGTTTAAAAAAATGTTCAGGGGGTTTTAAAGAATTTCGAATATTTTAAAAGATTTAAAGGGATTTGATAAGATTTCCCATGATTTCAATTATTTTAAGAGATTTTACAAGAACTCAAGATATATTAATAAATTTTATTATTAATTAATTCTAATTATTAATTTGATAATATTTTAATGGATTTTATAGAATTTATTCACAAGAAGTGGATTTCGTAGAGTTTTAGTTATTTAAACAGATTTTTAATTTTTTTTTGTAATCCATTCGAATTTATTTGGAATTTACCCTGAATTCTTATTAATGTATCCAGGATTCTTTTAAATTCTCTTGAATTCTTCCAAATTCTTTTGATTTTTTTTGTTGACTTGAATTCTATAAAATTCAGTTAATTCTACTCAATTCAATCGATTTTTTTTTAGTTTTTGCTGAATTCATCCTGAAGTCTTCGAAACTCAATCTGAATTCTTAGGAACTTCATCAAATTTCTTTAAATTTCCTTTAATTTTTTTAAAATCATTTTAAATTTACGGAATGCAATGAATTTTTTCAATTTTTTTATTTTTTTAATTCACTTGACTTTTCTCTGAAGTCGCTTTGAATTTTTATGAATTTCATCGAATTCTTCTTTTTCTTATATTCTTCTAAATTTACTCCAAGTTGACTGTAATCAATGGAATTTTTTCAATTTTCAAAAAAAAAAAATACAATTAATTGGAATTCTTTTGAATTTAACTTGAATCGTTTTTGAAATTTTATGAATGGAAATATTTTCAATTATTTTAGATTCAAAAGAATATTAGTCATATCATTAATGCACATTACTTTTATTTAATTTTATTTATTATTATTTTATTATTATTATTATTTATATAATTTTATTTATTTATTTATAATTTATTATAAATAATAATTTTAATAAAATTAAATAAAAGTAATGTGCATTAATGATATGACTAATATTCTTTTGAATCGAAAATAATTGAAAATATTTCGATTCATAAAATTTCAAAAACGATTCAAGTTAAATTCAAAAGAATTCCAATTAATTGTATTTTTTTTTTTGAAAATTGAAAAAATTCCATTGATTACAGAAGAATTCGATGAAATTCATAAAAATTCAAAGCGACTTCAGAGAAAAGTCAAGTGTATTAAGAAATATGAAAAAAATAATTGTTTTGGGTAAGAAATTAGTCACTTTTGGTTGCAAATTCAATAAAAAAAATTTTATTCCATTCATAAAATTTTTTATTATTTTTTCAATTCGGCGAAAATTAATGTTATATTATAAGGTATGGAGTCAAAACTTGAATTAATTTATCAAAAATTATTAATATTTTATTTAATCGTTAGTGATAAAACTTAAGACTTATCCTTTGTGGTTCAATTAAAAATTCAAATAAAAATTGATGTCAAAATAAGTTTCAGCTCCTATCCGCGACTGAAATGTCATACAACATTAATTACAAAATTTAAAAAAGTTAATGAAAATCGTTAGGTTTCATATGTTAAAAAAAAATCAATTAAAAAAAAAAATTAAATACAGGACAAAAACTAAAAATTATAGACCCTAATGCCAATAAAAATAATCTTCTTTACAATCAACTGTATAAAAACAAATAATTTTCAATTATTTTTATTATTTAAATTCTGTTAATTATTTTAATTACTCCTTTTATCAACGATTTTATTGATTAATAATTAACTTTGCTTGTAGAAAGTTTACCAACGTAGAGAATTCCGGATAATGAAATAGTTCAGTGGTGAAATTGCCGGGTTTGTGAGCTGTCCAGCCTAGTAATAAACATAGGATGGGATGTTTGGAGGACTGGAAATTCTAGACCCTGACGGCGTTCCTTTCTTGAAATTCGTTTGTGGCGTTAAATTACGTTTATAACGCAAAATACCTCATAGAATTTAAATTTATTATTAATTAGTGCAAATATCGATGTTAAAACGATTACTTCGGTCAAAGAATTATTGTAGAACAAGAAAAAAAAATCTGTCTCAGCCAGGATTTGAACCAAGAACGCCACTATCCATAAGTGGAGTGTTAACCAATCAAGCCACCGAAGCCTTTGCAGATCTTTTCTGGTTCTTCAAAAATCATTTGTCTGAAGTAATCGTTTTAATAATGAAATTTGTATTTAATAAAAATTTTAAAAATCGGACGTTAAAATCTTTAAATGTTAATAGCATATTCGAAAAATTATTTATAAATTGATTATATAGCTCTCCACAGATTGTTGAAAATTCGTCTTTTTTCGTTGAATTGGACAGTTTTTTATTAAAAATTAAATTCTTTTTTTATTGAAAATTCAACTACTGGGTTAAAAGTTAAGCTACTGTGTTAAAAATTAATTTTTCTGGTTGAAGATTCTTGATTTTAATTGAAAATGGTTTGGTTAAGAATTAATTTATTTGACTGAAAATTCAACTATTTCATTTATGGTGAACATTTTTTTTTTTAGTTGAAAATTCTTGTATTTCGTTAAAACTTAATTTTTTTGGTAGAAAATTGAGATTCTTGCTTGAAAATTCATCTTTTTGGTTGAAACTGAACAATTTTGTTGAAAATTCAACTATTTTATTAAAAATTCGTTTTTTATTGATTAAAAATTAATTTTCTTCAACTGAAAATTTAACTGTTCCATTTTTTATTTTATGTTTATCTTTTTAGTTGAAATTCAACTATTTGATTGAAAATTGTTGTGTTTTTATCATTCTTTTTTTTTGGTAGACAATTGATCCTCTAGCTTAAAAATTAATCTTTTTTCTTGAAAATACGTTTTTTTGGTGTTAAAAATTTAACTACTTGGTTAAGAGTCGAACTACTTTTTAAAAGATTCATTTTTTGTCTGAAAATACATAATTTTAGTTGAAAATTAATCTCCCTGGTTGCAAATTAAACCAATTTGTTGAAAAATCATTGCTTTTTGGTTGAAAATTTAGTTCTTAACTGAAGTTTTTTTGAATTCATTTTCAACTAAATATTTAACTATTTATATTTTTGGTGAAAAATTAATTTTTGGAGGTAAAAATTTACTTACTTCGTTGAAAATTCATTCACTTTGTGGAAAATTCGTCGATTTCAAGGTTTTTTAAAAAGAATTAAGAGGTGTTCAGATATTTAGAACCTTTTCAGGTATTTTGAAGTTTTTTAACTCTTTCAAGATAATTCAACGGGTTTTCAGCGAATGTAAACCAATTCATGGTATTTTTAGGGTTTTCAGAATATTTTATATAATTTTTGTCTGAAAAAAGATATTCTCCTTTCGCTCCGCTGGGAATCGAACCACAGAACTACTGATTTCCGGTCAGGTGCTTTCCCATTAAGCCACTAGAGAGATCGAGAGAAGAAACTTTTTTCAGAAATACACACATTATTTTTCTGGATGGTACAAATAAAAATTTTCAAGGAATCTGTATTATCATTAGAGAATAACAGAAAATATTCAACGTCTTTTCAGACTAAATGGAGCTATGAAAGAAAAATTATTTTAAATCATTTTTTTCTGAAAAAAGATCTTCTCTTTTCGCTCCACTGGGAATGGAAGCACAGAACTACTGATTTTTCTGTCAGGTGCTTTCCCATTAAGCTACTAGAGAGATCGAGAGAAGAAACTGAGCACCTGACCGGAAATCAGTAGTTCTGTAGTTCGATTCTCAGCGGAGCGAAAGGAGATCTTTTTTCATGATAATACAGATTCCTCGTAGAATATTTCACGACATTTTAAAAGTTTTGGTCAAAAAATTTATTGATATTTTAAAAAAAATTTCATTTATTTTAAAACTAATTTTAAAATAATAAAAATGGAAAAAAAATGATACTTCCAATACTTTTTGAAGAATTCGAAGCGATTTCAGATAGATTACAAAAGAATTCAACTGATTTGAAGAGATCTTGTTTTTAAAAAATTTTTAAAAATTTTTTGCAATAACTTTCAAGCTTTGATGTCTTTTGAAATACCACAAAATTTCTTGAAATATTCTAGAACTCATTTTTATTCTCTTTCTCGTTACTCTTCTTGATTTAATATCTCTCATTACTAATACTTTATTTTTAATTATTTTTAAAAAACTATAGCTTATCAAAGACAACAAAGATATTTCTTGAATTTTGGATATTTTTAAAATATACATCAGTACCGAATTTCCAATTCTAATAATGTTTCAAATTTCAAGACATACAAAAAAAATTTGTCAGCTCTATTTTATTGAGCTGCAACTCTCGTGTCAGTCCTACATTTTGGCGTATTTTCATCTATTCCAGCGACGGAAATTCGATACGAGATAGGCATAGACGGAAATTCAGATTGCAGTAACCACTAATCGATTATTTATTAGCATGTTGCTAGTGACAGTCTATAGTTGTTTAATACGAGTTCCCAATCAAAAGAAATTTTTTGGGGGGGGGGGGAGATTGACGTGATACAGTATGTCCAAAAAAGATCCTCTCGAGGGGGTAAATTAAAAAGATTTTCTTCTTGATTATTTTTTCTTTTAATGAAATATACAAGACTGCTTTTTACCTACATTTACCGGCATAGATAACTTTTAGCATGGGCACAAACCCATTTAGCATGGGCACAAACCCATTTAGCATGGAAGAGAACCATCGATATCGGTAAATGTCGGTAACCGAAATCTACTTTTCAATTGAAAAGGGTTTTAAAGATTTGATATCATTAAATAATAGTTGCAGAGTTTACACTATTTCCCCTATCCCCCTTTTTCCCCTTTTTGAAAGAATTTCTCTTTTTCCCCCTGTTTTGAAGAATCTTCGCCGTTTTCCCCTTTTTATCTTTTTTTTTCTCCTAAGTGCAAACTGAATTTATAGAACCCAATAAAAAAATCCAGCTATTTCTGGTTGAAAGTTAATTCTTTTTAATTTGAAAGTCTACTACTCTATTTTAGGTTCAGAATTTACCTCTTTTTTTTTTAAATTCAACTAATTGGTTGAAAATTGAACTTCTTTGTTCAAAATTCATTTTATTGATTGAAAACTTAATCCTTGTTGAAAATTCGTTTTTCTGTTAATTCAAAATTAATTTTCATAACTGAAAATTTAACTATTGCATTTTTGACTGAAAATTGATCGGTTTTAGTTGAAAACTCAACTATTATATTGTTTGTTGAGAATTCATCTTTTTTGGTTGAAAATTCAACTACGTGGTATAACGTAGAAATAGTTTGTAAAAAATTAATTTTTTTGGTTAAAGATTTAACAATTTTCTTAAAAATTCGTTTTTTTTGTTGGAAAATAATTTTTTAATTGAAAATTTAACTATTCCAGTTTCCGTTGAAAATTGATCGTCTTTAGTTGAAAATTCAACTGTTACATTTTTCAATTAAACTTGCTCTTTTTTTTTAAATTCAACTGCTTGGTTAAAAGTGGAACTACTTTGTAAAAAGTTCATTTTATTAGTGAATGATTTCAATATTATATTGAAAATTCTTTTTTTTTTGTGAGAATTAATTGTTTTACCTGAAAATTTAACTATTCCATTTTCGGTTGAAAATTAATCTCTGTAGTTGAAAATTCAACTGTTACATTTTTCAT
>CAKNYM010052590.1:415738-432270 GCA_932195095.1 Andricus curvator
TGTTATTATGGCTTTTTAAATAGTTTTTTTCGGTAAATTTCAAAGATGAAAAAAAAAGTTATTTACATTTTATTTTAAAGTTATTTAAAATTTATTAAAAGTTATTTAAAAAGATTCCCAAGAATTTCAAGAGATTTCGTTTCCAAAATTTTTAGATCGCTTAAAACTCAAAATTTGGTTAATATGGCTTTTTAAATAGTTTTTTTTTCGAAAAATTTCAAATATTGAAAAAAAAGTTATTTAAATTTCATTTTAAAGTTATTTAAAAGTTATTTAAAAATATTCCCAAGAATTTCAAAAGATTTCGTTTCAAAATGTTTAGATCGCTTAAAACTTAAAATTTTGTTATTATGGCTTTTTAAATAGTTGTTTTTTTTTCGACAAATTTCAAAGATTAAAAAAAAAGTTACTTAAATTTTATTTTGAAGTTATTAAAAGTTATTTGGAAATATTCCTAAGATTTTCGAGAGATTTCGTTTCCAAAATTTTCAGATCGCTTAAAACTTAAAATTTTATTATTATGGCTTTTTAAATAGTTTTTTTTAAATATTAAAAAATAAAAATCTAGGGACCTGAACGCGCGCTTCGCGCGCTTGCGTTTCCTTCCGCTGTAAATTATTTCAGGCGCTTAAACTTGAACCATTTTTAATTTGAGTTTTTCAGCATTGAAGATTTTTGTTTTCAATTTACATTCAAAGTAATAATTATAGTAAGGATGAAATAAAAAACCTAAAAGGTAAACATTTTATTATACTTGTAAGTATGACGGTTTAATGAACAGGGAGCGGATTATAGCCACTGTGAAGTTAGCTGACGAGCGCAGCTCGGCTCTCACATGCGGAGAACTTTCGACTCGGAAGGGAGGGGGTAAGAGGTGGTTGCGTAGCAACGTGCGTGCCCGACGTGCGCGCGCACGCTTATCGCTAATCTAACCGGGGTTATCCGTATGTGAGAGCCGAGCTGCGTTCTTCAGCTAACTTCACAGTGGCTCTCATTTGCTTTCTGTCTATGAAGAAATTTTTAGAACAGAAAATTAAATTTTTTCTTCTTTTCTGAGTGGAAAAATAAATGTTTAATCTTACCGCTATTTTCTCCCTTTTTCGTGAAAAATTACCCTATCTTAACCCTTATTTACCCTATTTAAACTATTTCTAAAATGTTGTCAACACCAAGTTCAACCAGGTATAATGATCCTTTTAGGAAGTTGCACAGAAGTTGTTTTTTAAATTTTAAACAATATTTGTACTCTCTTGCCTTTGTGTAGATACACCAGAGCTGAGTTTTTGCTCTTCTCTCGATTTGCGGGGTTCCACTGTTTATGGCAAGAAAACAAGCCCTGGGGCTCTTTCCTTGGTTGTACTGAAAGAAGAGAGAGGGTTCTAAGGGTATCCAAGGGAAAGGGAAAAATAAAGGAGAGAGGATCTAGAAAGGAGAGACAGGAGAAAAGAAAAAAGGAGAGAACGAGTGTTGAGGGGGCGGGGGGGGGAGCTTTTTCTGGCATTTTTAGGAAATTCCTCTTCAGTCTTTCCAACGACGCTGACATTATGCTAACCAACCCTCGACTCGCGATATTTCAAGACTCTGTTTTCCTCCTTGATCTATGATCTTTTCTCCCACCTCAATCTCTCTCGTTAACACCTACGGGTTTGGGGACCCACCCCCTTAAGCTGTTTTTCGAGGCATCCCTTTAAGCTGTCAGGTGCCTTCTTGCAAGATAAGCCTTCGTCGATAAAAGCAGGGCTCGGATCGTGAGCCTTTTTCGACTTTTTTCGACTTTTTTTGACTTTTTTAAAAAAATTCGACATTTGGGACTTTTAGAAGAAAAATGCGACTAATAGACTATTTTCCGTTTTTCTCAGAAGTTTCCTATACTCAGTTTCAATTTTAAACAGAATGAAACATTTGAAATTTAAATTCAATACTAGACACAATTTTAAAATTAAAATTTTTTTTTTAAATCTCAATGTTAAAAATTTTAATAAAAATTTTAAACATGACAGTTTTTTGTTTTAAACCATTTTAATTGAGAACATTAAAAATGGAATCATTTCTCGTTAAAGCTTCATACTCAGAAAATTTTTAATGAGTAGCTTTTCAAATTGAACAATTTCTAATTTCAGGAATCCGCATTCAAAGATTTAATCTGTTAAATTTAAAAGAAGAATAAAATTTTCTTTTTTCACGTCGGGGAAATTTTGTAATTTATAAATTTATGATAGAACCTAATAAATTTATAAATAATAATCTGTTCAAATTGCAAGCCTTAACAGTTGGACATTTCTAACTCAAAAACTTTTAAAATCGATTAAATTATTTAAATTAAATTAAATTAAATCTTTTTCCACTATTTTAGAGAAACTTTCCCTTCTTCTCGTTTTCTCGCTTAAATGCAAACTAAATTAATAGAACCCAATAAAAAAAAACTATTTTTGGTTGAAAATTTATTCTTATTTATTAAAAATTCTACTATTTGCATGAACATTTGATTTTTTGATAGAAAAGTAATCTTTTTGTTCAAAAATTTAACTGTGTTGTTGAAAAGTCGCCTTTTTTGGTAGAAAATTCATACTTTTGGATTGGAAATTTCATGGTGGAAAAGTTATATTTTTTGGTTGAAAATTCATCTTTCCTGCTTAAAAATTAATTTTTTTACGGAAAATTTAACTGTTTTTTAAAAAATCTGTCTTTTTGGCACGAAAATTCTACCAGTTGGTTAAAAATTTATCTCATTTGTTGAAAAATAGTTTCTTTTGATTTGAAGTCCAACTATTTTGTTGTAAATGCAACTGTTTGGTTAAAAATGAATTTTGTTTTTGAAAAATCAACTATTTGGTTACAAATTTATCTTTCTTGGTTGAAATCGAATTATTTGTTTAAAGTTCAAATTTTCACACTGATAATTCAACTTTTCCTAAAAAAATTCCTCTTTTTGGCTGGAAAATTCAACTATTGGTTGAAAACGCAACTGTTTTTAGTTGGGATTTAATCTCTTTTATTTAAAAATTTGACCATTTGGTTGGAAATTAAATTATTTTATTCAAAAGTCATCTTCTTTTATCAAAAATTCAACTTTTTTGAGCATACACCTTTTTGGATAGAAAAGAGAAAAGAAATTGAAAATTAATCTTTTATCGTGGAAACAACTTTCTTTTATAAAATCGTCTTTCTGGCTTGAAAATTTAATTATTTTGTTCAAAAGTCATCTTCTTTTATCAAAAATTTAATTATTTCGTTGAAAATTCATTTCTTTTATAAAAAATTCGTTCATATGGATTGAAAATTAATTTTTCTTTGTTGAAAATTATTTTTTTAGGTTTAAAACTTGATGTATCTTCGTTGAAAATTATCTTTTTTTATTGAAAATACAAATTTCAAAGCTGATAATTCAACTGTCTTCTAAAAATTCGTCTATTGTCTTGTAAATTCAACTATTTGGTTGAGGTTTAATTTTTTTTTTTTGGAAATTCGACCAATTTATTGAAAATTCATCGTTGTATGTTGAAAATTCAACTATTTGGCTAAAACTTCAATTACTTTGTTAAAAATTCGTCTCTTGCTTTATAGTTCTCAATTGTTTGTTTATAAGTGCAACTGTTTGGTTGAAAATTATTTTTTTTTAAATTATTCTTTCTTCGTATAAAAGTATCTTTTTTGTTGAAAATTCAACTTTTCAGGTTGATAATTCAACTGTCTTTTAAAAAATTCGTCTTTCTGGCTTGAAAATTCAAATTTTCTTGAAAGTTCTCAACTATTTCCTTGTATATGCAAATCTTTGGTTGAAATTTTTTTTTAATTCAACTATTTGGTTGAAAATTAATCTTTCTTCGAAAGTTATCTTGTTTTATTGAAAATCCAACTTTTTAGGTTGAAAATTCAACTGTCTTCGAAAAAATTCGTCTTTTTGGCTGGAAAAATCAACTATTTGGTTGAAAATGCAACAACAATTATACAACTTCACTCAAATTTCCTAAATGTTTCTGACACCCTTGTCTGCAAAACCCGCGAACTTTGAATGTTTTCAGCCTGAAAAAACTTAATTTTGGAATCACGACTAGAAAAAATGTATGAAAACTTTCGTTACAACTTGACTTGCTCAAGTGTAAAATTTACTTTCTTTATCCCAGACTTCCGTTATTGACAAGTTTCTAACCAGAAGTCCATTACAGTTCTTGTAGTTGGAAGTAAGTGGAGAATGCACCTTGACAGGAGAAAAAGAGAGGTGAGCTGTAAGAATGATGCGTACGTCAAGGCAGTGTAAAACGTGATACAGGAAAGAAGAGAAGAGGTAGAAGCAATTCAATCAGAGTTGGGTAGCAGGGAACAGCTGAGGCCAAAACTTGAACATTTCACATTAGTTGCCAGCATAGCGCCACGATAGACCCTTTCTAGGACTCCCTTCTCTTCTCTGTTCTTCATTCCTTCATACATCTTACGCATTTCTCACACACATATACATATATACATATACATACATATATACATATATACATATACATAGGTGCATGAGTTATCACTTGAAGCCACGCACACTTTTGCATACGTGAATAGCCCCGAGTTACATGCTTTCGAAGGACTAGAGTCGTTTATTAATTTAGAAAGGGTATTTGCTACCTTCGTGTTTACAACGAGAAAATAGTCGGAAAAAAGAGAAAAAAATTTCTGTAGGTTACGGGTAACTTCTAAACCAGAAAATAATAACTTTCAACAAAAACTATACATTTTCAGTCAAGAATAATACATTTTTAACGAAATAGTTGAATTTTCAACTAAAAGGGAAATGCGAAGGTAGCAAATTTATTTGCTACCTGCGTGTTTACAATGAGCAAATAGTCGGAAAAAATAGAAAAAAAGTCCTGTAGGTTACGGGTAACTTCTAAACCAGAAAAGAGGAATTTTCAACAAAAACGGTAATTTTCAATCAAGAATAATGAATTTTCAACGAAATAGTTGAATTTTCAACTAAAAGGGAAATTCGAAGGTAGCAAATTCATTTGCTACCTTCGTGTTTACGACGCGAAAATAGACGGAAAAAGAGAAAAAAATTCCTGTAGGTCACGGGTAACTTCTAAAACAGAAAAGAGGAATTTTCATCAAAAACGGTAATTTTCAATAAAGAATAATGAATTTTTAACGTAATAGTTGAATTTTCAACTAAAAGGGAAATTCGAAGGTAGCAAATTTATTCCATACTTTCGTGTTTACAACGAGAAAATAGACGGAAAAAAGAGAACAAAATTCCTGTAGGTTACGGGTAACTTCTAAACCAGAAAAGAAGAATTTTCAACAAAAACGATAATTTTCAATCAAGAATAATGCATTTTCAACTAAAAGGGAAATTCGAAGGTAGCAAATTTATTTGCTATCTTCGTGTTTACAACGAGAAAATGGTCGAAAAAAAGAGAAAAAAATTCCTGTAGGTTACGGGTAACTTCTAAACCAGAAAAGAAGAATTTTCAACAAAAACGATAATTTTCAATCAAGAATAATGAATTTTCAACGAAATACTTGAATTTTCAACTAAAAGGGATATTCGAAGGTAGCAAATTTATTTTCTATCTTCGTGTTTACAACGAGAAAATAGACGGAAAAGAAGAGAAAAAAATTCCAGTAGGTCACGGGTAACTTCTAAACCAGAAAAGAGGCATTTTCAACAAAAACGGTAATTTTCAATCAAGAATAATGAATTTTCAACGAAATACTTGAATTTTCAACTAAAAGGGAAATTCGAAGGTAGTAAATTTATTTGCTACCTTCGTGTTTACAACGAGAAAATAGTCGGACAGAAGAGAAACAAATTCCTGTAGGTTACGGGTAACCTCTAAACCAGAAAAGAAGAACTTCCAACAAAAATGATAATTTTCAATCAAGAATAATGCATTTTCAACTAAAAGGGAAATTCGAAGGTAGCAAATTTATTTGCTATCTTCGTGTTTACAACGAGAAAATAGTCGGAAAAAAGAGAGAAAAATTCCTGTAGGTTACGGGTAACTTCTAAACCAGAAAAGAAGGATTTTCAACAAAAACGATAATTTTCAATCAAGAATAATGAATTTGCAAACGAAATAGTTGGATTTTCAACTAAAAGGGACACATTTTTAACAAAAAATGAAAATCTTTAAATTTTTAGCTTAAAAACTAATTTTCAACAAACAAAGACGAAGTTTCAACTAGTTGAATTTCACTAAACAGAACGAATTTTTAACAAAATAGTTGAATCCTCAACTAGAATAATGAATTTTGGAACAAACAGGATTATTTTCCTACCCAAATAGATTCTATTCCAAATGGAATAGTTAGCTTTTTAGATAATAAAAATTAATTTTCCATAAAAGAATGAATTTCCAAGAAAATAGTTAAATTTTCAAGCAAGTAGTATAATTTTCAATTAAAAATATGAATTTTCGATAAAAGTTAATTTCTAACCGAATATTCCAATTTTCAACGAAATTTTTGAATTTTCAAGACAAGAAGACGAATTTTCTACAAAAAAATTAATTTATGACCAAATAGTTGAATTTTCAACTAAACCGATGATTCATCAACCAAAAAAATTATTTTTCCCAAAATAGTTACATTTGCAGTCAAGAAAATTAATTCTCAGGAAAGAAATTTTTTTAGCAGAATAGTTAAATTTTCAACCAAAAAATGTATTTTTTATCCAAGAAGATTAATTTCCTAAAAAAATACGAATTATCAACAAAATAAATGAATTTTCAACCAAGTATTTGAATTTTCAAATAACGAAGATAAATTTTCAACCAAAAATGTAATAGTTATAATTTCAGTTAGAAAATTAATTTTCGACTAAAAAATTAATGAATTTTCAACAAAATAGTCAAATTTTCAGGCAGAGATGAATTTTCAACAAAAATAATGAATTTTCAACGAAATAGTTGAATATTAGTCTAAAAAAGATAACGTTTTAACCAAAAACGGAATCGTCAACTTTTCTAACAAATTGCTAATTTAAGACCAAATAGTAGAATTTTCAATAAAAACGACGAATCTTAAAAAAAAAAAATTAATTCTCAACGGAACATGTAATAGTTAATGTGCCCACCAAAAAAAGGCTCTAATTCGAAATAAAAAATATTTGAATTCAACCAAAAAATAGGAATTTAAAAAAAAAGTTGAATCCTCAACCAAAACAGACTAATTTTCAACCCAATTTGAACCATTTTAAACCAAAAAGGATCCACTTTCAACCGAAAAAATTAATTTTTTTACTAAAAAAAACGAATTTTCAACAAAATACAGGAATTTTCAACCAGAAAAGATCAATGTACAATTAAAAATATCAGTATTCACGTAAAGATGGAATAATTACATTTTCAGACAAAAAATTAATTCTCAACTGAAAAACGAATTTTTAGCAGATGAGTTAAATCTTCAACCAAATAGTTAAATTTTTAACTGAGAAAGATAAATTTTCAACCAAAAATAGAATAATTAAAATTTTAGTTGAAAAATTGATTTTTAAACAAAAGTTAAACAAACTCAATTTTCAACTAAAAAAGATGAATTTTCAACCAAATAGTTAAATTTTAAAATAAAAAAGGTAACATTTCAACCAATAATGGAATAGTTCAATTTTCAGTGGAAGGAATAAATTTTTAACCAAAAACACAACACATTTTCAACAAAATACTAAAATTTTTAACCAAATATTTAAATTTTTAACAAACCAGTTAAATTTTGGACCAAATAGTTAAATTTTCAACCAAATAGTCCAAATCATAATAATAATCAAATTATTATTTTTTAATTCTGTTAAAATTTTGGGTGATGTGTTTTACTAAAAATAAATCCATGAATGTATTCCAAAGTAAAATCAATCACGAACAACTACAATTAAAACAAAATAAAACCAAATAATCAAAAATGAGCTTCAGAGCCCCATAAATATGTTTGTTAAATTATACAAAAATTCAGGGAACATTTTGACACAAAAATAAATCATTTTTAGGGAACCCATTTTAGAACAAAATAAAGCCTTTTTGACTCTCCTTATTATACATGATTCAATAATCTTTCAAGGAATCTGTATTATCATTAGAGAATAACAGAAAATATTTAACGTCTTTTCAGACTAGATGTTGCTATGAAAGAAAAATTATTTTTTAATAATTTTTTTCTGAAAAAAGATCTCCTTTCGCTCCGCTGGGAATCGAACTACAGAACTACTGATTTCCGGTCACGTTCTTTCCCATTAAGCTACTAGAGAGATCGAGAGAAGAAACTTTTTTCAGAAATACACGCATTATTTTGCTAGATGGTACAAATCAAATTTTTCAAGGAATCTGTATTATCATTAGAGAATAACAGAAAATATTTAACGTCTTTTCAGACTAGATGTTGCTATGAAAGAAAAATTATTTTTAAATCATTTTTTCTGAAAAAGATCTTCTCCTTTCGCTCCGCTGGGAATCGAACCACAGAAATACTGATTTTTTCTACATGAATCCAAGATAATTTTATCTAAATAATTACAAAAGTGAATAATAATTGTGAATACAACAGTAAGGATTGCTAAATACACACTCATTAAGATAACAAGCTGTACGTCAAGCAGAATAATTAATAAATTCCCGAGACTCTTCTTTTTCGAAAATTCCAGACGAAACAAACAGCTTAAATTAAAAAAGCACTCAACCCTGAAAATTCACATCATAAAACAAGATTTCCGAGAGAAGACTCGCTAATATTATATCCGTCGTCGCAGTCAACGTGGGCGACCTGTGATGTTGCGAAAAATGAATGAGTGACGAGGATGCATAAAGAGGGAAGATGTTCAAAAAGAGAAGAATGATGGAGGAAATAGGAGAAAAAGAAAAAAAAAAGAAAAGTGGAGTTAGGGGGATGATAATACACTTTTCCTTTCCTGCTATGGGCACGCCTTTGCTGCAACAGGGCCCAGACTTTCATGCAATTACCTGCCGAGACGACGTTCGTCTCTAAGAGATCGGTTCGCTTTGCTAGGATCTATACTACTTGGGAAAAACCAGCATCGCGAGTTGGCTTGGCTCGCGCAGTAGAGAAGGTCGAGCTTTGGTCAGACGAGATTTCAAGTAGAAAAGTCCAAATTGAGTCCGACATGTACTCACTGCAATGGCAATAAAAAAGGAAGATGATTTTTTTTAGTGGAGCTAATCGAACATACTTGGTTTAAAATAGCCCAATGCCCACATTTCTTAACCGATTTTTGGATTATTTGTTTATTGCATTTCAGTGTTAACAAATAAAGAGGGTAGGGTGGTTTTTATTTATACTTGGTGGATATTTTTTTCTCCAATTTCTATGCTCTCACTCCCCACTTTTGTTAGAATGCAAAAAAAAAAATCTCCAAATTTGAGCAAAATCGGTTAATATTTAGGGGTGGCGCAAAGACCATGAAGTTTCCCATTGATTTAACATGGGAAAAAGTCCGCTTTTTGTAAATCTAATATTTAAACGCGATAATATATTACAAATAATTCCGTGTTTTAGTATATTGTTCAGAATTCGTCAGAGAATAAGAATCAATCACAAGTTTTGAGGTTAAGTAATTTTAAGCCACTCTTAGGGGTCCCGAAAGAAAACCCCATAAGTGATAAATTTGAATTTTACGTAATATTGCGGTTTATGGACGCTTTTTAAAAGTTTAAAACAAATAAATAATCATTAATCGGTAATTTGAGAATACCCAGTCATTCGTTAACTAATATTCAATTGTTTGAACAATTTTAATTTGTTTATACATTTAAGACTATTCTTAAAAAGCAAAGTAGAACCTAGCAATATTTCAATATTTCGAAAATTAGAAAAAATAAAATATGTAAACAACAAAATTGTTTAAAGAATTTTTGTTTAAACATCTACGAGTATTCATAATAAACAAATTAGTACTTGAACAAATACAATGTTCCTCCTGATTTTTTTCAGGTGGCCAAAGATCAGGGATTTTAAAAAAATCTGTGCAAAAGTCAGAGGATTTTTATAAAAGGCATTTTTAAATTTAGATAACCGTTATGGATAATAAATTTGAAATCTTCAATCTTTATTTGCAATTTTTTTATTTTTTTATCAAAGGTTCTATTATAAAAATGCGAATGAATGAAGATTCATCATTTTATTTGAAAATTTACCTCTGGTTGAAAGTTGAACTGTTTGGTTGAAAATTGATCATTTTTAATTGAGAATTCAACTACTTGGGTAAAAGTTGATCTAATTTTTTAAACATTTATTTTTTTGGTCAAAGATTCATCTCTTTGGTTAAAAATTTAACAATTTTTTTGAAAATTCGTTTTATTTCTGTTTAAAGTAATTTTTGTTGACAATTGATCTTTTTTAGTTGAAAATTCGTCCTTTTTGATATAAAACAAATCTTTTTGGTCTAAATTTTTCTTTTTTTTTTGTTAAAAATGCAACTGTTCGATTAAAAATTAACTTCTTTCTTAAACATTTATATTTTTGGGTTGAATAATTTGGGTGAACTTTTTTTCTTTCCTAACTGAAAAATATTTATTTGTTCAAAATTCGGCTTTCTGTTTGAAAAAATTATTATTTAAATTGAAGATTCATCTATTTAGTTAAAAATTTGACTACTTTGTTAAAAATTCGTTTTATTTTTGTTAAAAAATGATTTTTTATCAAAAATTTAACTTTTCAAATTTTTGTTTGAAAATTGATGATTTTTAATTGAAAATTCATCTTTTTTTATTGAAAATTCGTCTCTTTTGATAGAAATTTCACCTCTTTTGATTGAAAATTCAACTAGTTGGTTGAAGATTTAACTATTTTTTTGAAAAATTAATTAATCTGAAACGGAATTTCTAACAAAGTAGTTTAATTTTTTACCAAAGCAGTTTAATTTCCGATAAAAAATATTCCATATTTTATTGAAAATTAATATTTTTTAATTGAAAATTCAAGTAATTTGGTAAACGTTGCACTACTTTGTTAAAAATTTATTTACTTAGTTGAAGAGATAACTCTTTGTTTGAAAATTTGGTTGTAAATTCTTCTTTTCGGGAAGAAAATTAATCTTCTTGGTAGAAATTTAAACTTTTTTGGCTAAAAATGCAATTACTTGGTTGAAAATGAACTTTTTTGTGGAAAATTCGTTTTTTTGGCTTTAAATTTAAATTCTTTTCTAGAAAATTCAACTGCTAATTTAAGGATTAATGTTAATCTTGAAAATTCAACTGGTTTGTGAAAAAATTCGTCTTTTCATCTTGAAAAGTCGTATTTTCCGGTTGCAAATTTAACTATTTGGTTGCAAATAAACTTTTTTGTTAAAAATTTGATGAAAAATTGTCCTTTTTGGTTGAAAATTCAACTATTTGGTTGAAAACTCATGTATTTTGTTGAAAATTCTTCTTTTTGGTAAAAATTAATCTTCTTGGTTAAAAATCCGACTACTTGATTGAAATTGAAACTTCCTTGCTAATCATTTATTTTATCAGTTGGAAATTCAACTCTTTATTTGAAAATTTAACTATTTTGTTTAAAATTCGTTTTTTGTTTTGGTTGAAAATTAATTTTTTCATCTGAAAAGTTAACTGTTTCATTTTTTTTTTAAATTAATTTTTAGTTGAAAATTCAACTGTTACATTTTTCATTAATAATTCATCTTTTTTGGTTGAAAATCCATCTTTGAGATAGAAAATTCATCTTCTTGGTTGAAGGTTCATGTATTTTTTTAAAAATTCATCTTTTTTGTAGAAAATCAATCTTCTTCGTTGACAATTTAATTTAGTTAAAAATTCTACTACTCAGTTGAAAATTTATCTATTTTTGTTGAAAATTCGTCTTTTTTGGTAAAAAATTCATATTTTTGGTAATTTTTGGTAAATCAACATTTTTCAATTTAAAACGAGTTTTTTTTTCAATTGAATTTAATTATTTTAGATTAAAAATTAAAATCTTCTTTGGTTGAAGTATCAACTATCAGATTTTTCGTTCAGAATTCATATTTCTTGGTTAAAAATTGAACTACCTCTTTGAAAGTTGAATTACTCAGTTGAAAGTATAACTGTTTCTTTTAAATTCATTTTTTGAAATTCATCTCTTTGGTTGTAAATTAAACTATCTTGTTAAAAATTCGTTTTTTGTTGTTGAAAATTAATTTTCTAAACTTTTTCAAAGTAAAAAAATCACTGAAAATAACGTGACGTAATATGTGGACGCTCCCTAAGATAAATTTTTTAATGGATGTACCTGGATCTGAATTTTGTAGCTCTGGTACGCTAAAATATTTTTGTAATTATCGATAAATGTATCACGTGCGGAATATGGGTGCACCACATGTGTTTCATATTTATGTCATGTGAACCATTCCATCTATACGAAATACGTGTTCTCGTAGTATTACCATCCGATGTTGATGGACGAGAAACTGCCGGCACATGCAACTTTCATACATCAACCTAGCGAATCACAAAAGCGATAGCACCCCTTCCAGCCCTCCCCTATTTTTTCCTCCTACCATCTTTCTCTTCTGATTGCACTTCTCTCTTTTTACCGATTAAAACAGTCGTTTCTGTTCGATAGAGTCTTTTTACCCTCTGCTTCGACTTCGTCAAAGATATGTATACAATTTTTTTTACTTTCTGTTCTGCACTCAAAAATCATAGCTTCAAGCAAAAAAGACAAATGTTCTACAAAACTACTTATTTTTACAGACTTAAGTGGTCATCCCACCGCTGCCACCTTTTTATTTTTACAAAGACTTGCGAGTTCTTCCCACCGCTGCCACCTTTTCGTTTGCCTCTCAGATTGATTCCGAATTAAAATCATATACTTATCTCGTGCAACAGATTTGATATCTGAAGCTCTACTTAATAAGGCAACTCGAACAGACTAAAGCCTAGTTATTTTAACAAAGACTTGTCTGGTCATCTCACCGCGGCCACCTTTTTATTTTTACAGATTTGCGAGTTCCTCCCACCGCTGCCACCTTTTTATTTTTACAAAGATTTGCGAGTTCATCCCACCGCTGCCACCTTTTTATTTGTACAAAGATTTGAGAGTTCAGCCCACCGCTGCCACCTTTTTATTTTTACAAAGACTTGCGAGTTTATCCCACCGCTGCCACCTTTTCATTTGCCTCCCCTATTTTTTCCTCCTACCATCTTTCTCTTCTGATTGTACTTCTCTCTTTTTACCGATTAAAACAGTCGTTTTTGTTCGATTGAGTCTTTTTACCCTCTGCTTCGACTTCGTCAAAGATATGTATACAATTTTTTTTACTTTCTGTTCTGCACTCAAAAATTACAGCTTCAAACAAAAAAGACAAATTTTCTACAAAACAGTTGAACTTTTAACCAAATAGTTAAATTTTTAAGCCAAAAGGATGCATTTTTTTCAAGGCAGATTTTCTAACATAAAAGATGAATTTTCTAGCGAAAGATGAATTTTCAACCAGTTGAATTAAACGAAAAAAAAATAATTTTTAACCCAATAGTTCAATCCTCAACCGAGAAATGAATTTTTAACAAACAAGATTAATTTTCAAGCCAAAAAGACGAATTGTTTCGAAGGCAGTTGAGTTTTCAACGAAAAGATCATTTTTAATAAAAAAAGATTACTTTTCTACAATAAAAGAATTTTCAATCTAAAAGGCTGAATTTTCAACAATACAGTTGAATTTTCGACAAAAAAAATATCAAAATTGTTGAATTTACAACCTACAAAGATGAATTTTCAACCAAGGAAGATGACTTTTCTACCATGAAAGATGAATTTTCTAGCACAAGACAAACTTTCAACCAGTTGAATTAAACCAAAAAAAAACGAATGTTTATCGAACTATTTAAATCCTCAACCAATAAATGAATTTTAAATCAAGAATGATGAATTTTAAACCAAAAAGTTGAATTTTCAACTGAAAAATATATTTTTTTGCACCAAAAATAGAATCGTAAAATTTTCAGTTGAAATAATTAATTTTTCACGAAAAAAAATGAATTTTCAACCACTTGAATCCAACCAAAAAAGACAAATTTTTAACCAAAAAATTTAATCCTCAACCAAAAAGATGAATTTTTAACAAACAAGATTAGTTTTTCAACCAAAAAGACTAGTTTTCAACCAAAAAGTTGATTTTCCACCAAATATTTTAATTTTCTACTAAATTGTGGAATTATTAGGCCAAGGTCAAGAATTTTCTAACAAACAGTTGAATTTTCTACCAGAAAATATGAATTTTGAACAAAAAAGTTAATTTTCGACGAAATAGTTGAATTTTCAGTAAAATGATATTTTAACCAAATTCATTAAAAAATACTAATTTTCAACAAATTATATAAATTTACAATCAAACAGTTAAATTTTTAAACTAGAAAAGATCAATTTAAACCAAAAATGGAATAGTTAAATTTTTATTTAAAAAAATAATTTTCTACAAAAGAAATTAATTTTTCACCAAATAGTTGAATTTTCAAGCCAGGCAGATGAATTCTTTACAAAAATGTTGAACTTTCTACCTAAAAATATTAATTTTTTGCAAAAAATCTAATATTTGATATATAAACCAAAAAAGATGTTTCATTTTAAATGAAAATCAGTTGAATATAACTAAAAAAGGCGAATTTCTGACAAAATATTCAAATCCTCAACGAAAACAGATTAATTGTAAACCGTACAGTTGCATTTTTAACCAAAAAATTTATTTTCTACAAAAAAGACGAATTATCAACAAAATAGATATTTTCTACCAAATAGTCGAATTGTCTATCAGAAAAGACGAATTTTCAACAAATCACATAATTTTTCGAATAAATAGTTTGAATAATGGATGTGATGTTAGGCCAAATTTTATTTAATTAATTTTTAGTTTATATTTTTTAAGTTTCTAAAAAATTTTAAATTAGTAGTAGAATTTATAAAGTGAAAGAAAAAGAATTTTTAAGGAGAATAAATTTTAAATAAAAAAGACGAATTTTCTACATGCCTGTTATTAAAAAAAGTGTCTAGCTTTATTTTAGACCGCGTTAGCCACGTGGATAATTTCTGACAAGAGTCTAATTGTTTTCGAAATTCTTCATCAAGAATTAAATGTAAAAATATTAAAGTTTACGTGCTCTCAGAAATTTGAAAGCAAAGAGCTGCTTAAAAGTGGGTCTTTATTTTGGTATTATTTTGTTATTTATTTTGCCTGACCTGTCAGCCAGATGCCATAATTTCTCCAATTATGCCAAGGCTCGTGGACAGTTGCCAAGTACATGTGCTTCGGTTCTCAACAGAGTCGTAGATCATGATATAAATTACTCTCCGTGTCCACAAGTTAACACAGGTTTTGTAAATAAATTTAAAAATTTGTCATTTCAAATTGCGGCTACGAAACGTCAAATCATTGAAAGGGAAGTTTAAACAATCGAATCAGGTTAAGAAATAAATGGAGAGAGATCAATTTTATTGAGACAGAACGTGGAGGGTGCACATCTGTTTCATCAAATTGATGTGTAAATTGCACCCCTGCGACACGCACCTGTGACCCTGTACGACCTTCCTTACAAAAATTGGGGAATATCCTTTACCTCCCCTTAGGGTAATTTCTCAAATATTCGAATTTTTTTATTTAATGTCTAGTTCCTTCAAAAATTGAGAAGAATTTTGGTTTAGAAAAAAAATATGGTTGGAAAAAAGTTAGTAATAACATAATGATTTCTGAACAATTTTCTTGCAACGGATGGATTTTGCATGTGGATTTCTACTAAACAATGCAACTTGAACAGATTAAAGACTTGTTATTTTTATAATGACTACAAGTTCATCCCACCGCTGCCACCTTTTGATTTGCTTCCTAGACTAAAGCCTAGTTATTTTTATAGACTTAAGTGGCCATCCCACCGCTGCCACCTTTTTATTTGTACAAAGATTTGAAAGTTCATCCCACCGCTGCGACGTTTTTATTTGTACAAAGACTCGCGACTACCGCTGTCATCTTTTTATTTTTACAAAGACTGGCTATTTCTTCCCACCGCTGCCACCTTTTCGTTTGCCTCCCAGATTGATTCTGGATTAAAATGATATACTTATCTCTCGCAACAGATTTTATATGTGAAGCTCTACTTAACAAGGCAACTCGAACAGACTAAAGCCTAGTTATTTTTACAGAGACTTGAAAGTTCACCTCACCGCTGCCACCTTTTTATTTTTACAAAGATTTGCGTGTTCATCCCACCGCTGCCACGTTTTTATTTTAATAAATACTCGCGAGTCCATCCCACCGCTGCCACCTTTTCATTTGCCTCCCAGATTAATTCTGATTTAAAATCATATACTTATATCTTGTAACAGATTTCATATCTGAAGCTCTACTTAAAAAGAGAACTTGAACAGACTAAAGCCTAGTTATTTTTACAAAGATTTAAGTGTTCATCCCACCGCTGCCACGTTTCTATTTTTACAATGACTCGTGAGTTCATCCCACCGGTGCCACCTTTTTATTTTCACAAAGACTTGCGAGTTCGTCCCACCGCTGTCACTTTTTCATTTTTCTCTCAGATCAATTCTGAATAAAAATCATATTCTTAGATCGTGTAACAGAT